>APFE030410675.1:55515-70610 GCA_000404065.3 Pinus taeda | reverse complement strand
AGGGGGGTCTCCCCCCCCATCTAACCCCCGATTAACTACGTAGGCTAGTCGTGGAAAGAATATAACACAACCCAACAATCATATCCTAAACTAATTGCAGAAAATGAAAGGCTCGAAAGGGAAACCTTAACCTATTGCAAGAAATAAAATACAAGGAAAGAAACCTATTCCAATTGCATAAAGTAAAGATAAATTTAAACCATTACATTTCAAATATTTTAGATCCATTAACAAATTTCATTGGATGTGGCAATCAAGAAGAACATCATTGTATTATCCAATTCATAAATTTGCCCATTAACCCAAATTGTTGAAATGTTTTGCATGGGTAAAGAGGCAAGTCCTAAGCAGTGTTTAGGAATCCCTAAAAATTTATTTAGAGCCTAGGGGTCTTGATTGAAAACTAAAGGACAATAACCAAGCTTCTTGAGTGAATCTAGGCAAATATATACATGTTGGAAGGATGTTATAGGGTTTGCTGTAGTTTACTACAAGAAACAATAGATTTGTTATAGGGAGATATAATTCACTGAATGACCAACCAAATCAAATCCAAATTAGATGGGAATTTTATTATTATTATTATTTTTTTTATTTATTTATTTACTAGAATGTTTTAGGTCTCCATTCGAAGTGGAATTACTCAAAAATACCTCTATTAACCCTTGCTAAAAAATGATAGAAAATTACTAGTCTAAAATCTAGAAATTCGAGAACTAGTGAGCTAGTAAATCTATCAAATGCCTAACCTAATCAAGTGAAAATGCAAAGGGGTTATTTTTGTTGTTAACTAGAATGATTTTTTGGTCTAATTAAATTAGAACAAAATCGATTGAATCTTGTTAGCATGCTCTAAAAAATAGCAGAAAGTTACTGTTATTTGCCATAAATGACTTCCAAAAATCTAGATTTGGGAATAAGAAACCTAATCCAAGTAACCCAATGATTACAATGACCTTCCAAAGCTATTACAATGATGAAATGGTGCTTTTAATCCTAAAAAATAACTTGTTTCAATCATTTAACCCGATCCTACAACAAGAAATCATTAATACTAAATGCAGAAATAGAAAAAAACAAGAACAAGAGATGCACGTGAATAAGAAGTGAAATGAAGAAAACTAAATGATATAAAAGAGCTCTGAGGGTCCTAGGATGGCCAAACCCAAGGAAACTTAGAGTCCTATGGAGGAGACAAAGATTTAGAAGCTAAACATGGCACCAATCTTCATTATTTCCATCAATACAATTACATCCTTGTAAAAAATGATAGTGGAGTTGCAAAAATACGAGTTATCTTCACAAGAAGACTAATAAAAATCAACACCTAGAGGAAAATTTGACTTGGTACTTATAAAAAATGATTAGGAATCATTCCCAATGAAAGGAGGAAGCTTTCCCCACCAAAATCCCTTGATTAGTGGATCTGGTTCCCAATACTAGGAATCTGCATTAAATAGCAGGGAACACATTCGTAGAATTTCTCAATCATTGGAGCTCCACAATATGTGCCATACTTCCAGAATATGTTGTTGATTTATTATTTAACATTGATCCTCCTGTAGTAGGGATTAGGTCCCTATATTATCTCCTCCTCCAAATCTCCATACTCTGCCCAATATTCTCACAATGTTCTACAAAAATAAATAATATTAGGCACAATTATGCATTTATCCATAAACCTTCCTAATGAACATATTAAAGTTAAAAATACATTACATAATGCAAAAATAGAGATTTAATGTGTTGAAGGATGGTCAGATGGGCCTTAGTTTATGTCTAATTTAAAGGCATGAGCCTTAATTTATGTCTAATTTAGAGGCCCATCAATGGGATTGAACCACTCCTTCTCTGGGTTCGTTAAATATTCTTAGAGGAATTCATCCAAAGGATGAACTTATAAATCAAGAATATGTTATCCTCCTCAATCTTGTCAAAAATAAAGAGGTATTGACCAATAATGGTTGGGGAAATTGGAAAAACAGGATACTCCACTTGTTAATGGCAATGAGTTGCTGTTGAACACGACACTCTTCCACTTCATGTTTGTGGCTGTTGAGTTGGGAAATCTGCTTGTCTTTGGTTTATCATACCTTTTCAAAGCCTCTACTTTGGTTTTGGGTCATTTCTGCTAAATCCATTTCAGTGTTGCCTCTATGTTCAAGAGAGGTCATTTAGTCAATATCTTCTACAATACTCTTAAGCCTTCATTCCATGTCTGTTGTTCCTAATCCAGTTCCATATCAACATCATTATGATAATTCTGTCTTAAATCATCATGCTCATTTAATGTCGCTGATGGGGGATACATCAAGGCCCTCTTGCGATGGGTCACTTCCTATCGACATCAGCTCATTATCTAGGAAGTTGACTTAGAAAAATCCCTTTGTTACCTTGGTGTTTTCATATATCAATGACAAGTTTCCTTACTCTTAGCGACTAGTTTACATCATTGGCCTTCGACTGAAAGATTTTGTTTGGTGTTCGACTTCAACTCATTCATTCACACCATATAGATTGTACTAGAGTACCTTGAGAGCCATTGACATCATCGGTGGTTTCTCTCACACCTGTTAACAAATTACATTATTGGTCGGTAATCAAATGATGTCTAGCATGTTCAACTTCAGCTCATTAATTCACATGGTTAGACTCGTAGATTGGTTGGTTATGTGAACGAGACATAAGACCCTGAATCTAGTTTCATCCATCCGAGCTTTAATTTTAGGATTAATACAAGATCACAATGTATGATGGTTATGATCATGCAGACAATTATCCAGTCATGGGTCCACCATTAGTCATCCATGGACATGTCTTTTGGTCATTATACATGTAATGTTAGCTTGTGTGTTGAGCATGGGTATTCCTCCCTCAAAAAAAGAGATCATGATGTGAATGTATTGTAACATATGATGATCTCGTCAGTTGTTCTTGATCCTTACTTGTCACAAGGTAAAGCACTTCAATCATTAGTTCTCATTTCTAACTTTGAGCTTTAGGGTGAAATCTGTTATAGGCCATTTTGTCGCATTTGGTCAATGGGCCTTCAAACATGACCAATTCACATCCTTTCACATATCATCATCATCCCTACACAAAGCCTTAAGCATGACTCTATTGAATCCTTGAGTGTCTGCTCTTAACTATTGAGTTTCCAATATTTTAAGGACCGATGCACCCTGACCCTTTAGGGACCAGTGTTGAACACTAGGTTGACCCTATTTGCACCTGCTGTGATCACCAATAGTTTTCTTAGTCTTGGGGGTGCGCTGATTCTAGAAATTCAGGAAAAATAAAAAGAATCCCAAAGCTTCCTCTTCCATAAGCTTCCTAAGGTTGTTTCAACCATTTACTTTGGATAAGAATATTGAATCCTATTTGATCCTACCTTGGATTTTTCACCTCTTATCCCTTGAGCTTATCCTCCCATCTCAAGTGAATCTCAAGCCTAGGTTGGTAAATGGATAAGAATTCATGAACTACCTCCCTCATCTATATATTTACAACCATCCATGGGCAAGGGGTTGGCTTTTGGAGACTGATTCTACCCTCATGCAGTTACTTTGAGAGTCATTATTCCATGCATTAGGGTGACGTAGACACATACTTTGTGGCAAGAAAAATACAAATTAACTTGGGGAGATCTTCTACAAAATCAACTCTTATTTTTGGCTTTTTGCTTGTAACCCTCTCCATTTCTATTAATAAAAAGAGTAGATTGTTTTCCTATATATGGTGTTATGATTTCATGTATTTCAATACCATGTTTATCTATTGAATGAAGTGATTGGATTATGCTACATAGATGTTGTAGATCTTTGGCTTGTCTTGTTTTATTGTGCAGGTTCTAATTATAGTGATTGGAGCTAGGATTGGAGCATACAAGCTGAGGAAGGAGCAAAGCTTCCGAAAGATTCCAGGTAGGCCTCATCCCATCATTCAATTACTTTAAGGAAGGCATTGTGCCCTTTTCTTTCTATTGTTCTAGGTTAGTCCATTAGGCCTAGGCAAGACACTTAGGTTCCATATAATAGTTTTGCATGTTGCATGTTGTTCTAAATTTGATTTCCATTTCGTAGATCAATAGAGTAGAATTGTATCTTTTTTTTTTTCTTTTTCATTTTGAAATCTTGAGCAGTTGCAATTTCTATTGAATTTCTACATTTTCGATCCTTAAAGTCATTTTTTGCTCACATGAGAAGTAGTCAGTATTGTATGTTATCATATAGAGCTTATTGGCGACGTTATGGATGACTAGGTACTAGGTTTTTATATTAATAAAATTTCCAGGTGTATTTCTCTTCATATATATATATATATTATATATATATATTTATATTTTTTTTTTTTTTTTTCCTTTGCCAAAAATTATTTAAAAAATTTGATGTTAAACTATTTCTAATATTAGAAAAAGACAAGTTATTAATTTATAAAATCTAAGTAGGTGACAATTTTGCCCTGAAAATATAGATTTTCTCAGCAAGTTTGTGCAAAAATCTGATTGAAATTTTTGGAAATCCAGGCTACAACTATCAAACTTTAGAATTTTAGGTGTTCTGTGGGTTTTGAAGGTGCTGAATTTATTTTTAACTTCAAAATCCAAATTAAAACACTTCTATATCAAGATTTTACAAAATAAAAAACATCTGATATTGATGAAAAAGTTACCATCCAAGTGAAATTATCACACCTCATTAGACAACACCCTTATAAATATATTATTTATAAAAAAAAACATTATAAATATATTTTCCATATATAATTATTTTATTCAATCCATAATTATGATTATTCAATAATTTATTTTTAATATGTGCATTGAAATTTATGAATCTAATATGATTATATTACATCCATAAATTTAACTTACTTGTTTATCTTATCTTAGTGACCACCACAATTTAACTTATTTATTAATTTTATCTTCTCAATAACCATTATATTTTATGGGCATTTAAGTTTTATGCTTGTAAACCTTCATGTTATAACATTTATTTTATTTTAAAAGGCCATGTGATGATTTCTTCATTATTGTTTAATAACAAATTATTAATGGGAAAATTAATTTTAAATTATATTTTATAACAGATATATTTCCTATATATAATTATTTTATTTAATCCACAATTATTATGATTCAATTAATTGTATTTGATCTTATACAATTGTAGTGCAAGAAAGTTGAAATTGATGAATCTAATATAATTATAAATTTCAATAATTTAACTTGTTTTGTTTATCTTATTTTCTCAATGACCATCACAATTTAACTTATTTTCTTATCTTATCTCCTTAATGATCTCACATTTCATGGGCATTTAGTTTTCATGCATTGTAAACTTTCATGCCATTTCATTTAACATGGATTTTTATTTTCGAGGGCCATGGGATGATTTCATAATTAGGAATTGTTTAATGATAAATTATTAATTAAACAAAAAAATTATACTATATATCTATTTATAAATATATTCTTTATAAATAAAAGAAAATATTATAAAAATATTTTCTATATATAATTATTTTTATTCAATCCACAATTATGACGATTTAATCAATTGTCTTGTCTTGTGTTAGCGTTTTAAAAATTATGGATTTAATATAATTATAAATTTTCAAAATTTAACTTCTTGGTTTATCTTATTTTCTCCATGACAGTCATAATTTTATTATTATTATTATTATTATTTATTATTTATTATTTATTATTATTTATTTATTTATTTATTTTTTAACGTGGACAAGGTTTGTTGGTTTTCCATTTCGGTTGAGATAATTGTCTCGCCAAAGGACATACAAAGAGAAACTAGCCACATTTCTAAGACTAGCTACATAACTAAGGCCAAACTTATAGAAGACAACAAATATACTATTGTTGTGATGAAGAAACATAGAAACAAAAGAGTTGTGAATATTAGATATCAATCCAAGGGGATTTTGATAGGGCCATAAGTAGTCTGACATGGAATGTCTACATACTCTCAAGTATATGTCCTTTTGGGTAAGACTATAATTTTGCTATCAAGGGCCTTAATTTGAAGTTGCACTTCATTTAACTAGAGCAAAACATCCTAATAGGCCTCACTTTTTTTCATTAACACATTTCCCACAAGATATTTTATCTACTAGTATAAATTCATAACTTTTTAATACTTAATATCCTCGGTCCTTGTGTTTCCAATGTCAAGGACCTAAAGCCACATCTCTTCACCGATATTGGCAACTAGAATAAACCCATGCCCAAGCCTTGCACCCACCTTCATTGACTCAATTTCTTCTCAAATGTTTAGCTGAGTCTATGCCTAAAATTCCCCTACAAACATTTGGACACCTTGTTGAGCATGGGAGAGGGCTTGCCTTCCTTATCCTCCCTACCCTCATCTTCCCTAACAACCTCGTGGTTTCTTTCCTCACTTAAAAAATAAAATTTTGATAGGAGTAGACATGGGGAAGGGACATCATAGGCAGACTGAACTGATAATGTTAGCTATCATTGGTTGGGTGCACTCTATCCATTCAACAATAACTTGAGACACAAACTTGAGATGGAGGCGTGGATCAAGGATGAGAGATGCCCATTAGTGCAATATCTCCCTTTGTCTCTATACCAATAAGCCAAACAATAACAAGCTAGAAAAATTCAAATATATAACCCAAGAAACAATTCTTAGCTAAATAATTGGTAGAGACAAGCAATTGTTGAAGGAGATAATTAACAAATATAAATCACTCATCGTTAATATTGGACACAAAATCCTTAGGGAAAGGACCTTCCAGGGTGATCAACCCCAAATATTGTTTGGTAGTCATGCTATATCCTTTCAACAACAGCTTAAGACCACAAACTTGCGAGACAAGTAGGGATTAGGGACAAGAAGTGCACACTAGTGGAATGACTTCCTCTTTTTTGATACCAACATAATATATAGAAACAAAATAGGTGGGAAACAACGTTTTACCAAATATAGGTAGAGTCAAGAAAGGGTTAGAGGAACTAATTAACAAAGACCGATCCCTCATCCTCAATTTTGACTGGACAATCATCCTTTCAAATGAACGGTAAGACCTTCCAAACTATATTGTAACAATCCCTCCCACCCCCTCAAACTATCTCAAGTTGTGGGAGGTGTTACTTTTTGAATTGACCTGACATCTAATGTCTTCTATGAAGATGGGGTCACAAAATTACCCATTGTTAAGTTGCGGTGGAACTCAGAGGCTCCAAAGTGAATGTGGGTCATAGATCCGACAATATCAACATTTCTCTATTGGAAGTAAGTTGCCTGAAACCTTAAGACCAAGGGTTGATATTTTCCAACGAGCATAGGCGATACGATCAACTAATGACCCAGAAAAACAAAAGTCTTCCCATCAAATGTTGCTCTGTTTTCCACCACTATTAGAAAATTATATATTATGGAGCAATGGAACACATAAAATATTGCAGAAATGTAAACACAGAAAACACATAAAACAAGAGAGACACAGATATATGTGGTTCACCCTGTTTGGGCTACGTCCATGGAGAAACAACCATTCCTTCTTTTATTATATTATCCAACAAACTAAAGAGATACAACCTACACCATATTCGCTGTAACACCCTCTTCGCTCTCAATCTCCTCTCTCTTCCTCACTTAGAATACAGATATCCATAGACGCAATACAATTCCCTCATATATAGTGAGGGGTTTCCTTCTAGGGAAAAAAACCCTAAACTAAACATAACTTCTACCGTCAGATCATCCACCTAATGAATAGCCCAGATTGACTAGAAATTACTATACTTCTACAATGCAATTTTACATCTATTTTTAGCTTCAGGGGCACTGCCCCAGAATCCCGTCAAGGGACCGTTGGCCCTTGGACCCCCCAGCCGGGGGGAATTAGGCCCCCTGGACTCCCACTCGGGGGGAATTAGGCCCCCTGGACTCCCACCCGGGGGAGGGGGGGGGGACAAGTCCCCCCTGCACCCCCCCACATGGAGGGGTTTATAATCTTCCTGGGGTATACATACGGCTGAAACCTTTGAATACAAAAGATAATCAGGCTCCACACCCAACAATCTCACACTTGGAGTTTGATTATAGCAACTCCACCGCTACTTCATTTGCTAGAAAATGACTCCACTCTGGACCTGGCTGTTTCTCATACTCTTCATCATACTTGAAGGCCAATTGAAACTGAGCGGATTCTCAGTTTCTTCCTGGTTATAACTTTTGTTAGCATATCTGCAGGATTCTGACTAGTGTGTATCTTTTCCAGCTTCAACTGTCCATCTTCCAATGCTGACCGTATGAAATGGTACTTGAGCTGTATATGTTTAGTCTTGGAATGAAATGCAAAGTTCTTTGCAAGATGTATGGCACTCTGGATGTCACTGTATAGCCCTAAGTGAACACAAGTTATAATATCTATTTATGCGAAGATAATTAATATCTATCAATAAGATAAGTAGGATACTTAGCGTAGTCTGGGAAATAGTGCAGTTCACTGCCCTAGTAGTGTGAAAGGACTTCAGTTCCTGGTTAGGGTTGCACGAAGGCCGATTGTAACACTCCGTGAAGGTACTGAAGCGTGGAACAGAGCACAAAGCAACCTGTGTGAAGGCAGGTCAAGTTGGAATAAACTGACATCACAACCATCTTAAGGGTTCAGAAACTTGGTTCCAGCATCCCCTCATACTTCTTCGGGTGAGACTTCAGTCCGTGCTCTGTGGGCTGATGCTGAAAGGGCTAGTAGCGTATGGATTTGTTTGGCTAATTAACTCTTAACCTAGGAAAGGCCCCCATAAGCCAAAAAATGGTTCCATTGCTGGGACAGAAATCTTCATGAGATATGTGTGATGTTGTATCATTGACATCCAACTAAGAAAGAAATCAGAGGCTGGTTGGACAGAATAATTCACGAGTTCGCGGCATAGGAGAACAGAAATCCGCGACTATCAAAAGAAGAGTGGCTAGACAACTACCTATATATGGAGATCCATGAAATATTTTTCACATCCTTCCCTACTGAGCTATATGAGTGGATTGCGAAGCTAGCAGATAACCAAGGAAGGTGGAAACTTAGCGGTCCTATTGTGGGACCCTAGAGCTAGTGCGAAGGTTGGAAGCATTGGAGGATAAGATTGCATGTGCCATTGATCATTGGCTTGATCACATTATAGGAGGATTTGTTACTAAGTTTGCGATCGACACCTCAGTCAGCTATAGCCAAGCAGAGCAACACTTTCTCAAAGAACTAAGGACGTAAAATATTGAATACTTTGATTAAAATGTTGTCGTGCGAAAAGTAGGTTATGCAGTTACCTTGATGTTCGAGGCTATGCAAAGTGGAAAGGTTTATAAGAACGAAGGAAATAAGGGTCCAAAAAATAGCCCCTTGATTTCACCTCCACGAGGGGACGAGGAAAAGCTCACGAAGGTCTCCCCGTGAAGTGCTATTCATCTGATAAGAGTAGGAATTACGCAAATACCACCACCGCCCACACCGCCATCACCTCCATCTTCACCCGTACCAACTCCACGACCACTACAATTTAGTATGGCAAACACAGTGAAGTTGCCTGTGTTCAAAGGTTTGGGAAATGAGGATCCGGACCAATTCTGGTTCGTTGTAAGGGTTGTATGGGAAGCTCAAGGTGTTATAGATGACCATATAAAGAAAGCGACATTGGTTAGTGCTCTATAAGATGACGCACTAACCTAGTATATTACGTATTCCAACAATAACCCAAATGCAAGAGTCACGGATATCCAAAAAACGTTAAATAGGGAATTTAGCAGGCCTAAATCTAAAGCACAGTTGATTGTGGGATTCAAAGAGATCATGATGCTACCAAGCAAGACTCCTTGGGAACTAGATCATGGGCTAAAATGTACGATCTAGGAAGCCAACATGAATCTGATAGATGGACAACATTTCGAGTGGTTTGTAGCTTTGCTAATACCACATTTAAGGAGCGCACTATCGCAGTAGAAGATAACAACTCAGACAGAGGCTTTGGAGATTGCCATGAGGCTATATGAGACCTAGATGCAAGATCCTAACCTAGGAGTTCAACACATCCATGCGTAGCTGAAGAATCTATTCCTTGAGATGCAAAGTCTGAAATATGATAGGATGATTCGACTAGAAGTGCGCGAAAAAGTGTGGTGCATGAAATGAAAGGGTTTGGGTCATCATAAAGACCACTGCCCAGTCTTTAAAAATTACCTTGCAGGAGGAGGATTGATGCCTTTAAGGCCTAAAGCTCAAGAAGGACCTAGTGTGGTGCCTGCTCTGTGGTGCATGATCTGTCAAATAGCTGGAAGACATGCCATGGATAATTGCCACTTGTTATAGAAGTATACAGAAACTTCACAACAATTGTTCTGTAACTTTTCTAGGTCAGTGGGAGATGATGAGTGTACTTGCAGAATCTATGAATTAATGATGGATAGAACGCCCACCTATAGAGTTCAGGCCGAAACGCAACCCCTTGACCAGAATGCAGGAATGGCAAGGACGAGATTTCAGGGGCGCGGACGAGGCCAAGGTGGAGGAGGAGCTGGTAGAGGTCTCGGACAGTTGATCTCTACAATTGTGGAGGGCGAGGACACTATGCTCACGATTGCATGAATCCAACGCGCCTGTCGTGAAAGTATTGCATGTCGTTCGATCATGAGATAGAAGATTGTCCTATGTTTATAGCTAGGATACATGATAAAGGAGCACTACCATCTCCCTCGACTCAAAACCTATAGATGATGAGGTCTGTGCCATGCGAGGAAGATCCGAACATAAACATTGGGCTCCAAAGTGGAATTGCAACAAAAGATGACAAGGGTAAACAACCAGAAGATAGTACTTGGGTTCGCAAAGCCTCGACGAAAGAGGCTAAGTTTGATTTGGAGTGCCTCGAGAAACCTTCATGGAAGCTAAGAAGAGCTTCGCTAATGCCTCCACTTCAGGAAGAAAAGATAAACAGGAGCCAAAAATGGACCCATCTATGCTCACAACTTTCCTAGAAACATGTATGAAGTTACTATGTGACAGTAAGGTTGTAAAAGGGTTACAGGAACTTATCAATAGGTGTGCTGGGACCACGCCAGGAGAACTGCGCATAGTCTGTAAGATCGGAAAACATAAGACAAGGACAGGACAAGAAATAAGACTCAATGCGTAGATCAAAGAATACAAAATGGACCAATTCATCCTAGGTTTGGGATTAGATGCGAATGTTCTGCTGAAATAGACATGGAAGCGAATGGGGCGACTTGGGTTGCAATGGTCTCCAATTTAGCTAAGGATGGCGAATCAACAGAAAATAATACCCATGGGGAAATTGCAAGGACTAACTATGGATATTGAAGGAGCGAGTGTGCGGGCAGACTTTGAAGTAATAAAGATTGTTGATAATAGCAATCCCTACCCCGTGCTCTTAGGAATTGACTAGGCTACTGATATGAATGGGGTAATTAACCTAAAGAAGTGAAAAATGATCTTTGATAAGAAGTCACTATGCATAATTATACCCCTGGCACCTGCTGAAGGATTGCACTATACAAAACCGATCCGCGACGATGAGGAAGATGATGATTTGGACTGCATCTACAAGATACCAGCACGAGACCAAGACTGGGTGAATCCCACCACGGATGGGTAGATTACATGGGAGCACCAGAACTCCTACACTTAGGACTTCGACAAAGAGATAGAACATTCGCAAAATCGGTTACATGAAGTAACTATGCTGAATTACAATATGATGACCAGGTCATTGTGCTGCGTGTTGACATAAGTAAGAAATTTGCCTACTTATGATGGTCTAAATGGGGTCGATACCTTCTTGGATGAATTTGAAAGGGAGGTGATGGAAAAGCAATGCTTCCAGGCCTTGGACTAGGTATTGCGCACTACACTCGTGAGATGTTGGGGTACACACAAAGGAAGCTTTGATGATTGGCACGAATGTAGGAGAATGATACGTGTACGGTTTGGGAAGCCCAAGATGCAACTAATAGACAAGTATGATGGATAGGATGACCAACACGTGCATCTAACCAAGTTGATGCAAGCTTATGGAGAAAAGCCATAACATGAGTGGGTGCACCTGTTTTGTCATACCCTAGATGTTATACCGATGAACTGGTATATAGAAATAGAGCTCTGCCATGGGACAAGTGAATGGGATATCCTACGCGAAGGGTTCATGATGACATTTAGTTTTGAAGATGGGTTTGACGGTATTGAGGAAGCGCTACAAGAAATGAAAGCAACCATATTTAGGATCCCACAAGATCCTTTAGACCTGACGCAGTGTGAATGGGCTACTCAACTGAGTTGGAAGCTGGAATGTTATAATGTAACTGCTGAAGAAGAGGATGAAAATCTGCGGAAAATTAACATTCCAGAGATGGAAGGCCACCGTGAAGTTCAAGGACCACAGATTGAGAACCTTGGTATAACCATGCCGGTGAAGACTAAGCAAGTGAACATTGGTACAGAGGCAGATCCCAAATTCACGAAGATTGGAGACTACTAGGATGACATGATGGTGGATAAGGTTGTTGAATTACTCCACAAATATCAAGACTTATTCCCGACAAAGTTTATGGATTTGAAAGGAATAATCAAATATTTAGGAGTAATGAAGATCACGTTAAAACCTGACACAAAGCCAGTTAAGCAGAGGCCGTACCACTTAAATCTGAAATACAAGGAGAAGGCCCGCATATAACTAGACAAAATTCTCATAGTAGACATCATTGAGCTTGTGGAAGAATCTGATTCGGTAAGCCCAATGGCGGTGCAAGAGAAGAAGTAGAAGGACGAGATAAGGATATGCATGGATCTCAAAAAATTGAATGATGCTTATATGTATGATCCATTCCCAACTTCGTTCACGGATGAGGTGTTGGATCATGTAGGTGGTCAGAAAGCATATTCTTTCATTTATGGATTCTCAGGGTACCACCAGATCAAAATCACGCCAGAGGATAGGAGCATGAAAACCTTCGAGGCTAAGTGGGATTTCTTTCAAGATACTGTCATGCTATTTGGATTGAAGAATGCGCCAGCCATCTTTTCACACGTGGTTGTTGTGGCATTTAAGGAATATATTCATAAGTTCTTGGAGGTCTATTTTTATGACTGGATTGTATTTGGGCTAGTTAAGCGCCATGTAGCGAGCTTGCGCTTGATGCTGGATATCTGTCGAAGATATCGAATCACACTCAACCTTAAGAATTGTGTGTTTCTTCTTCCTTTTGGGAACCTATTGGGGCACGTGGTTTGCAGACAAGGGTTGATGGTAGACCCCATGAAGATCGCAGTGATAAGCGCCAAGAAGTGTGAAACAGTTACACACTACTCTTGGACATACGGGATATTATAGAAAGTTTATCAAAGGCTATGCCCAGATCACCGCGCTGATGGAAAAATTATTGAAGAAGGATGTCACCTTATGCTGGAATGATGACTGTAAGAAAACCCTGGATATATTGAAAGAAAATATGGTTACTCCACCAATTCTTGTCTTCTTGAATTGGAAGAAAGAATTTCATGTCCATGTTAACGTGTTGTGTATAGTGATGAGGGCAACACTAACATAAGATGGTGGAGAAGGCTTGGATCACCCTATCGCGTTCGCAAGTCACAGATTATCCAAAGTAGAGAAGAACTATCCCACCATTGAGTGCAAGGGGCTAGCTATGGTATATGCACTCCAGAAGTATCGACACTACTTGCAAGGAGGCATGAGGTATATTATCACTACAATGAAGTATTTGACTCGTTGGGTAGAAGCTCTGCCGGTGAAGGATTGCACTGGTGCAACTGTCGTGAAGTTTCTATTTGAACATGTTCTAACATGATTTGGATGCCCGAAGACCTTGATGAGCTATCGTGATACACACTTCCTGAATGAGACAATTAGCACACTCTTGGAGGAATTTTAGGTGTACCATCAAGCGAGCGCACCTGATCACCCACATGCTAATGGGACTGTATAAGCATTCAAAAAAGTACTCGAAACTTTGCTAACCGAGGTATGCAATGTGCAACGAAGTGATTGGAACCTTCGCATCCCTGTAGTGTTATGGGCTTATTAGACGACATGCAAGAAGCTAACGGGATAGACACCTTTTAGGCTTATCTATGGACTGGAAGCCATAATTTCCATGGAACACATTGTACCTAGTCTATGCATAGCAATGCTCATAGGTATGAGGGATCGCGGAGCCCTAGAGGAAAGGCTTGAGCAGTTGAATGAGCTCGAAGAAGAGAGATTTTGGCTGGCTTTCACCAGCAGGTCCAAAAGTAGCGCGAAAAGGCATGGCATGATTGACATATTAAGCTACAAGGTGAATTATTTGGTGTTGTTGTATGATAGTAAGTTTGATAACTTTCCAGGGAAACTCAAAATGCATTGGCTAGGGCAGTATGTTATTAAGGAGATTATCGATGCTAGTGCAGTCCAATTGGTTAAGCTGAATGGAGATCCCTTCCTAGGAAAAGTGAATGGCAGTTGTTTGAAGCCATACATGGGTGGCACGATCATCTGACTAGCCAACAGAAGCACAGTCTTAGTGCTCCATGTTATCGCTTAGGTTGTCCCTAGGCTCCTAATAGGGATACAACCGAGGTAACCACAAACCAATCTTCTGATTGCAGGTTCTAGCCCACCTGCAATCGGAGAGGGCTCTCTCCTTTTGATTCAACCTTAGTTGATGATTTTAGGCTAGCTTTCTGACTTCAAGGGAATGTTGACTATGATTGGAAAGAAGGTAGGATTCTCGAACAAAGAGGCACAGTAAGGCGTTATAAGTTTCGAACCATTGGGCATGGAGTCACAGATTGAGGCATGCGAGCGTTTGCTTGGTCACAAGGGGATACGAAGTGGGATAGCCACACAGGATACAATACTCGGTCTGCTGAAAGTACGGAATGAACATCAGGGATGAAAGGCAAAAGAGAATCATTTCATCATGCTGACCAAGAGGAGAAGTGGATGAGTGGGATCCCGAAGCAGTTAAGAATTCCAAAGACATGCACTCATATGTGAAAGAAACAGGGTAAACCAGATCATTTAAGAATACAAGCTCATA
>APFE030410675.1:0-34869 GCA_000404065.3 Pinus taeda | reverse complement strand
TGGAGTCGCCAGCTCCGCTTCATCGTCCAGCTGATTAATGTCAAGTGCTTGGAAATTTGTTTCGGCCATTAGCTTGGCTAGCCCTTGTCCTTTTACAAGCTTGGTGGGCTTTATCTCAATGTCGTACTCAAGGATGCTAGCAAACCATTTGCCTCTTCTACCTTCCAATCCTTCTTGAGTTAATATATCCTTTACAACAGCATTCGGGACATATGCGATCACATGAGAGTAGAGGATGTAAATTCTGAAGTCTTTAATGGCTTTGACCAGGGCATAAGCTTGCTTTTCCATGATCTGAAATTTTAGGGGCACGTCTCTCAAAGCTCGGCTGAAGAAAGCTATTGGTTTCTCATTTCCCTGATCATCTTTCTGCAGAAGGACTGCTGCTATGGTATGTTCTGATGCGAAAGAAAAAATGATAAAGTCTCTGTCAAATTGAGGACTGGTAAGGACAGGTGTTTGAGTCAAGGCCATTTTTATACTCTCGAAAGCTTGCTTGGCCTCAAGGGACCATCTCACCTTGGCGTCCTTTTTTAGCATGTTGCTCAATAGCCTTATTAACTCAGCTAAATTGGGGATAAATCTTCTCAGGAAGTTGATTTTTCCTAGGAATCCTTGTAACTCTCTTGTGTTTCTTGGGTAAGGGATTTGGAGGATAGCCTGAATTCTTTCTGGGTCGATTCTGATCCCATCTTTTGATATTATATGCCCTAATAACCTACCTTCCTCCAGGGTGAACAAGGACTTCTTCGGGTTCAAAGAAATGCCAAATTTTCTACATGTGATAAAAATTTGCTTTAAGTGCTTAAGGTGTTGCGAGTCAGATTTGGAAAATGGGGTTAGGTCATCCAAGTAAACCACAAGGAAATCATGTATTTCCTTAGCGAACGTGATATCCATTGCCCTCTGAAAGGTGGCGCCGACGTTTTTCAGCCCAAAAGGCATTTTAACGTATTTGAACGTTCCCCATGGTGTAGTAAAAGCTGTTTTGTCCTGATCGCCTGGGTGAACTAGAATTTGGTTAAATCCTGAGAATCCGCCAAGTAGAGAGATCCTAGAAGAATCCACCACTCTTTGCAAGATGTGATCCATTTTAGGTAACGGGTAGTGGTCTTTTAGGGAGGCTTGGTTTAGATTTCTCAAGTCTACACACAGTCTTATCTCTCCTGTTTTCTTCCTGGTGGGGACTAAGTTAGATACCCATTTCGAGAATCTGATAGGCGCAATGATCCCTGCTTCAAACATTATTTTTATTTCTTTTTCAATCATAGGAAGAAGCATGGGGTTGATTCTTCTGAGTTTTTGTTTGAACGGTTTCTGGTTCGGCTTTAGGGAATGGTATGCTAGATTACTGAAGTGTCATAGGACTTCAAGTCATCATAACTCCAGGCAAATACGTCTTGGAATTATTTGAACAGATCCACATATTTGGGCTTTTGGTCAGGAGGCAGGTTTTTAGAGAGTTTAATCATCTTGGGATGTTCTGTCGTTCCTATGTTGTATTCTTCTATGGCGACATCCAAAGGTTCCATTTTTGGTTTTCTGGCCACATCGTTGCTATCAAACATGTCTTCCAATGGGGTCAGGCCAGCAGGCAAAACATTTCCTTTTAGGTCCATAAATTCTTCTTCTGCCTTGGCTGCCTTAGGTGAGCAAGACTGTTTCAATTGTCTTATGTTTGTGCTGTAAAAAATAGTTGGGCTGGGTATCTGTCCAGCCATGGGGGCTGTTAAGGTCATGCGATCTTCTTCTGCTAGTTGCAGTGTTTCTGGTGTAACGTCCATGTCAATGCTGGTGTTAGCGAATCCACCTTCCAAAGTTAAAAAATTGTTAATCTGGACATCATCTTGGAATACCTGCCAATTCTCGACATTGTTAGGAATTGACGGTCTATGTTTTACTTCTGCAGTGAAGCGGTGACTTGTTCCAAAGGGAAACCTACAGGTGCTAGCGAAGGTAGCTAGGCTATGAGCATGAATATTATGTTCTCGTGCGATTTTGGTCAACTCAAATTTACCGAAGGTGCTAAGCAATTCGCTGGCAGCGGCTCTGTAAGCTCTCATTCTACTGTCATTAGCGACAAAGTTCCCCTTTATCTGTTGTATAATAAGGTCCGAATCACCTAGGATGGAAATTGTGGTAGCTCCCAAGGTTTTGAGCAGTTTGAGACCTAAGAGAAGGGCTTCGTACTCTGCCATGTTGTTTGTACATCTAAATTGAGTCTATAGGCGTGGCCTTGTGCATGATTCTCGTGAGTTTTGTAAATCCACACTCCAGCCCCTGCTCCTAACTTGTTAACTGCACCATCAAATTCTAAAAACCATGAGACCTCTGGTCCAAGGCGTGTATTGGGGATTTGGGGGGCATGCAGAGCAGATGAACTGGTGACTTCTGTTTCGGGATTTTCTTCCTGTCCTGTGCTGGTTGCCTGGGCTGTTGAGACAATTTCAAGCGAGTTGGCAACTGGCCTCTCACTAGCATTGGTTTCTTGTCCTAGGGCTAGCGGTTGATCAGGATTTGGAAGACTTGTATTATCATTAAACAAAATAAAAGAATCCATATCAGAATGGATCGAGTATATCGGAAAATTTTGGGGTTTCTCCTCACTACTCACCACATATTTCATTAGCATTTCCCTATAAAGTCTCTTTGGTTGCCCAAAGACGGATATAGTGGCGTAAGAGAGGTCGAGTTGAAGGGATCCTTGCAATTTTGCTCCCCATGATCTAGATAGCAGAATGCCATACTTTGTGGGGATGTCAGAAACTACTACGTCCATTAAGATCGTTTTGTTCGGGAATTGAACTAGGGATACGCAAAGATCTTTGATTAAGCCTAGGCACTTGACCTGGCTTGAATCAAACGAATACAAATCTTTATAGGGTCGGGTGACATCAAGGTTTAACTTTTCCATTACGGCTTTGGGCATGAGGTTGTGTGAGGTGCCTGAATCAAACATAGCATTGTGCAGTATCTTATCGTGTATGTGCAGGCTGATATAGAAAGGCGGGACCAGTCCGAATGCTGTTTTTCCGTCCACCTCTGGCCCAAACAGTAGTTTAGGGATGTCGTCTAGAATATTTACATCATCCCTAATTTCAAGCAATTGGAGCGATTTTTGAATTTATTGTCTATACACAGCATGCTTAGCCAGTTCTGAGAGGGGGATGGAGATTTTAAGCTTTCTGATTTCGGTTTCTAGGCTAAATGGTTTTTCTGCTGGGTTCCGGGTATTGACACTAGTGAGTTTTTCTTTCTCTGGCGTATTCTCTATATCTGTCCGTGGTATCTCCATTCTGGGAATATTTTCAGGAATGCTCTCCAGGTCTTTTTTAGGGCGGGAAGAGTGTAGCGGATGTTCCATAGAACCATGTGTTTCTGTTACATCTTCCACAATAACTTGTTGAGAATTTGGGACATGGTTGTCAATTGTATGATCGTTGGTGCTTTTCCCTTTAGCCTTGTTGGGCTGTTTTCCCTCCTTTTCTCTGCTGGGCGGAGGCACATCGACAGTCCATGTTCTTAGTTTGTATTGCTTATGTACCTCATATATGGCAGTGTCATACCCTTGTTTAAAGTCAAAGGACTCTCCTGATTTAGTGCGGAATTGTTCTATATTAAGATATGGTGGGTTTTCTTCCGAGAAGGAGGATTGCTGTCCATTTTCTGAATCAACCAGGTTCATTAGGGTCCCGTCTGTGGTATCAGCAGATGTAGATGGCTCAACAAAGTTCTCTTGGAAAGGAGGTCTGATGTCGTGATCCTGACTAGCCCTACCTATGTTCAAATTTTGGGTTTTTCTGAAGTTTGGGTTCCTCGCGGTGTTGGGCTGTTGATTTTCCCATGAATTTTTTCTCTCCACATTGTCTAATCTATCTCCCATTCTGTTCATGGAACTGATGACTGCATCAAGTTTCTGCTCGTAAGAGGAGGGTTCTTCTTTGAAAGTGGTTTTTCTCTCGGATCTGGTTCTGTTTCTTTTGGCGATTAGGTCTTCCACGCTTACTGCGGCGTCTTGCATTTCTGCGAGGCTTTGAGGGGTTCTTTCCCTTAATTGATACGCCATCTCGGCATCAAAGCCATCCGGGAATTTGTATAAAGCAAGGTTCGGTGGAGGTCTTAAATTTGGTGGTATCACGTTGTAAACATTGTTAAATCTGGCACATTAATCCATAACAGCTTCCCCAAGTCCTCTCTTGATAGACTCATATTCGGATAGTATGTGCAGGGGGTCCTTCCTTTTCTCCCATCTGTTAATGAAGGTTTGGTATAAGGCTTCCGGATTTAGTATTGAATTAGGTGGAAGTTCCCTAAACCAGGTTCTGACATCACCGGTTAGACTTTGAACAAAGATATTCATCCTTACGCTATCATCGTCTATCTCATAGCTTTCGAAATAATCCTGCATTTTCTTTGTATGTTGTAGGGCGGTGCAAGAGGTTGTACCATCAAAGTAAGTTATTTTCGATTGATAGTCTTGAGGCATTTCCCTGGGATTAGCAGGTAATTGTAATGGTGCATATCTGGCCATGATGACGGGGATGAGCGAAACACCTAAAGCGAGGGGGACTATAGGAATAACCGGGGAAGAGGGAGTAACCGATGGGGTATGGATATGGGGTTGAGGTGTGGAAGAGCTACTTGGAGAAGGGGGCGATGAACCAGAGGAATTCGGGGTAGATCGGACTAGAACTTTGACAGCGGTTGGTACAACAATTGGCTGAACTGCTTCAGGACTAACAGGGGTCTGGCAATCTTTTTGTTTTTGTTCCCTGACGATATTCGGAATTAGATTAAGATTTCCAACGGCGGGCGGGTTATTTGGATCAGGATTTGATCATGTATTATGTGTCAGTTTCTTAGGAGCTAGCTTCTAATATATCTTTGAAAGATTTCTGAAAATATGCAACCACACAGGTCGGCCGATCAAAATTCGGTTTCTTCCTCTGTGAGGATGCAGACTGGTTGCATTGATTTATTTGAGGAGTTCCCCAGTGGAGTCGCCATTATGTTATCGCTCAGGTTGTCCCTAGGCTCCTAATAGGGATACGGCCGAGGTAACCATAAACCAATCTTCTGATTGCAGGTTCTAGCCCACCTGCGATCGGAGAGGGCTCTCTCCTTTAGATTCAACCTTAGTTGATGATTTTAGGCTAGCTTTCTAACTTCAAGGGAATGTTGACTGTGATTGGAAAGAAGGTAGGATTCTCGAACAAAGAGGCATAGTAAGGCATTATAAGTTTCAAACCATTGGGCATGGAGTCACAGATTGAGGCATGCGAGCGTTTTCTTGGTCACAAGGGGATACGGAGCGAGATAGCCACACATGATACAATACTCGGTCTGCTGAAAGTACGGAATGAACATCAGGGATGAAAGGCAAAAGAGAATCATTTCATCATGCTGACAAAGAGGAGAAGTGGATGAGTGGGATCCCAGAGCAGTTAAGAATTCCTAAGACATGCACTCATATGTGAAAGAAACAGGGTAAACCAGATCATTTAAGAATACAAGCTCATAACTGTTTCTGAAGAAAACATTGAAAAATGCAAAAATTGAACTTAAGGTGTAATGAAACAAATCTTAAGCTATTCTTTTTTCCTGCAATTTAGAAAGGCGGAAAGGTGGCGAAAACATAAAATAAACAAGGAAGAAAAACACTTATTGGATCATGTAGAGACACAGGAATTCCGTGATCATTCCTTGGCCAAGAGAAGACATCAAGTTGTTTCGCAATCCATGCTTTCAGCAATCTTTGATTATGGAAAAATATGACAGTTACAGTACGAGTCTTTACTCAGAGAAAATGCTGGAAATACAATTGATCACAACTACTACCAACCAACCAACCCCTCACAACATTGCTTAGGGTGGTATTTATAAACAAAATATCGGAAAGACATCATTACAAGTGACCTTGACAGGTCTGCTTAGAACTCTTCAAAAATCTAAATGTTGCTGGAATTAAATGCAAGTAAATCTTTTTGGCTGCGCTGGGGGTAGCTAGATCGGAACAAATGATGAGGTGGCCCTTGGGGACCAGATGCGGTGCTACTGGAGTGAATGTGCTTCGGGGCTGCAGTTCGGCTTTGGTGCGAATTGAATGTGCAATAATTATGATTTGAGAGATTCAAGTAATTTCGCTCTCCTCCTATGGATCTGCTAGAAGATATTCAATTTTCTCTTGCTTTGGGCCGCTGCTCAAGATATTCTCTGATACACTTTGCCGCTACATTGATGGTTTCTGCCGTCGACTGATACTCTTTGACACGCTTGATGCCTGCTGATTTGATCTGATACACTTTAAACTCTGTGACTGATATGCTGCTGTCTTCAAACTGGATCCTTTGGCACGATTGGGCGATTTTTGGGCTCTTTCGGCGCGTAGTAGGCTCAACAATCAGAAGATTCCTTGAAGATTCCTCGAAATGGCCTATTTCCCGTAGCGATGCGCGAATATCGGAAACTGCGTCCGTTTCTTGATCTGGAGCTCCGAAGTGCGATTTTTCTCCCTGCGTGAAGCTTTTTCGGCTTTTCTGGCTGCTGACGTAAGCATTGCGTTGGCTGTACGGTGGATGACGTCAGCTGTGGGTCCCTGGTACAGCGCGACGTGGTGAGATATTGGATGTACTGTGGTGAAGAGATTCCAATGCGATATCGCGATATCACGCCGACGGGGAAAGAAGGGGATCATTGGGTTGGACATTTGGCGCTTGCGACTGCCGAAATGTGATATCGCGATATCGCATCGGTGGAGACGGAGAGGTGAATGGATTGGACACTTGGCGTTTGTGATCGCCGATCGCCGATATCGCAATATCGCATCGGTGGGGCACAGATGGGCAATGTTTTGCATGAATATGAGAGTGCGAGGTTGCGATGCGAAAACGACTTTGAGGAGAAAAAGTAAGTGGGTGTGAAGGGCTTTTGAGGTTTCGGAAGGGATCCGACTACCTCGGGGGAATTTTATACTTTGGAAGGATTCCATCGTATCTAGGAGGTGGTTTTGGAGGTCGGGGTTCTTGCTTAGTTTATGATAAACTGAACAATTCCCAGGAGTTGTTATGGTTATTTTTCAAACAGGGGGAAGGATATTACATAGGGGGATTTTACTTAATATTAATAAGGGGACAGGAAGAATAGGGAGCTAAATAATAATGTTAGTGGTTAATATGGAGATGGTAAGAAAGCGCTAAGTTCAGGAGAGCTTAGGCTGTTACAAGGGGGTAGGACCATACTTCGGGAGGAAATATGGAACAACTTTGAGTAAAGCAGATCTTTACTCAAGCCAGTGTTTATGGAGATGATGAACTTAAGAGGTGTCAAGCAGATCTTGACATCTTTTGGGGATGTTGGTTAATGATTGCGGAAAATAGAGAAGGGGAGTTAGTTATACCTCATTTGAGCCTTTTTACTTACAAATCTTTGCTGATTATGTTCTGCATGATATGACACCTGAAAACTTGGAACTGGTCAGCAATTCAACAGCCTCAGAACTACCTACCCAGCCTACTTGCCTAGCATTTTTTCTTCTTTTGTTTGGGGGTGCATTGAGACTTGCAAACCCGTCATACATTTTTCTTTTGATTCTTTCCTATCTACATACTACCCTTATTTCTTCCGGAGCCCAGATTAAGCTGTTGGGCTCTTCTGTTTCTCTACCTATCTAAGAATCTGCCAAGATTAAACTGTTTGGACAGACTTACAATCTCTATATTCTAAAACATGAAATTTAAACCTAGGGAGACCAAGATTAAACTGTTTGTACCTCCCTTTAACTAAAAGTAGCGATACCAGGATAACTTTACAAAATTTGGAGGCAATTGACTGAACTTGAAGTAGCCTTCTTCATTTGGAGACTGTTTGAGCACATATGGAGCATTGCAGCAAGCAAAGTACGACATATTTGGCCTCTGAAATGCCAATCATGAAAAATGAATACCTGCTGCAGTAGGAGCTAACATTGCCAATGGAGTCTTTAGGTCATGTTGAAACTTGATTGGGGTCGTCAGGTGAATGATGCAACCTCCTTGTGTTTGACCGTTGTCCACCATCAACAATCATATCTAAAACTTTGATGATCTTTCCCAAGGAAGATGGAACCTTCGTTCCTGACAACAATGCCACTATGTTAGCACTCAATAATTTCCTTTGGCTGGAGGAAGGAAACCAAAATGTAACCAAAAAGCACTTTTAGGCTAGAATCTAGCCCTTATAGCCTTGGAGAGGGCTCTCTCACTAGGTTTTCTTCTTAATCAATAAGTTGATTGAATGATATTTCTTCTTAGGCTAGTTATGAGGGTAAAAAAAAGTGATTTTTTAAAAATTTGTGGCTACAGGGTGAAAGAGAGATCCATTGGGCATGGAGTCAAATTAATGTTCAGTAACAAATCAGAATCAACAAAGCAGTTTGAACTAGGGCGATGTAGGCAGACTATTGGATCTACAAAATTTGTGGTAGTGTTGTTGGGATGAAATGAGAGTAAGGATCCATTAAATATAAAGCATGTATAGATGAATTATATATATAAATTCATAAGAAAACACTGAAATTATTTGACAAGCTTAAGCAGAGTACTAATGTAAATTTTGCAACATAATTTTCTTTCAAACAATTAAGAAAAAAAATTACATGTAAAAACTAGAAGGGAAGAAAAATCACAAAGAGAGGCACATCACCATTATGTATAACACAAGAATCATGGAACAAATTTGTCTCTGTATTGATGTATTGATCAATGTTTAAAAAATTTCTCCACTATTTACAATTTTTTCACAAGATACACTCTATTCATTCCTTAATCCAACCCTTTTTACATTTAGTTTCATGAATTATATACAATATGCTATTCCTAAGTCAAATGGGGTCGAAATCCACCTATTCCCCTAATAGAAAAAACTAGTTACATCAAAATATAAATGATAACAAACTACTTCCCTAAAAAATAGAAAATTGTTTTGACTCATTAATTACATGGGCATTTTTGAAGAAAATGCATTAAATCGCTCCCAAAAATATGATTCATGAATGTACAAATTGGTAAGAACAACTTTCACAGTGATAAAAACCATATGTAGAAGTTTTGGAGTCGAATTTACTGGTCAAAAGGTTGCCTATCTAAAAACGCAGCAAATCTGGTGTGAATCTCCTATTTCGCAACAATTTGTGCAATAGTTGAAGTTGTGCATACCTCTGGTCCATCTCTAAAATGATGAAGCTAATGGGTTGTCTTGAAATCTCCTTGAGAAGATTATGAGCTAATGAAACAAATTCGAAACTGAAAGCATTCCTCTGAACCATTGTATCCCTTTTATTATCAAATTCGTAGCAATGTGTAGCACCTCCCCTGTGACTGATATTTTTTGAATATCTCATAAATGGTGAATAAGATTAAGCTTATCTTTTTCAATCGTTTAATATTATCTTAATGCTTCTCCACAAAACAATTGAGCCAAATTCAACTCATGGATTTTGAGAAAATCCAAAAATGGTTGTAGATGACGATGGCTCATTTATCAAAACCCGTGGAGAATTTTGTGCTGAAATTAAGTGAGTGTATTGATATTAACCCCATGCAGATCCCATAAAAATTTATGGGCAAACGGGTATAGGGTTTAAGAGATATGGTGAAAATATGTTTGTGTAACAAGTCGTCTTTGCATGGCTTTAATCACATGCTTGAACTTTGGTTGAGCAAAAATGGATGATTGATAATGTTACCACCATTGTAAACCTTCTTTAAGTTCCCATACACAAAAAATAATGCCAATTATTATTGTTATTTTTAATTAAACGCTAATGCTTATGACAGTTGCACAACAAGAAGCGCAACAACTCATCGGTTACCATGCTTTCAACCATCTTTTGGACTTTTGAACGTGTTGGGTAGGTTGAAGACAACCCCTACAACATTGGAAACCTGGTTTAAAAAAAAATCTTAAGCTACAAACCTCCATCTTTGAAAATTACCTCTCACAACAGAAATGCAACAAACTCCAACTTTTGCAGCAACTTCAATGGAAAATATCAACATTCCTCTTCTCATCCTCCAAAGTGTTTCAAAGAAGATGATAGCTTTGAATGTCTGAAATAAGAGTTAAAAAGGTAGGTTTGAAACTTTCATACACTTCAAATATCTTCTTTTGAAGTAATTCTGACCCACTTTTGGATGTGAAATATGGATAAGTGGTTATTTCGAAATAATGGAAACATGACATGACTGGCCATAACTCATTCCCATAACTGACATGACTCAACTAATTGACTCACGATGACAAAAATCCCTAATGACATGACCTTTTGATATTCTTTCATGGTGACCAATGACCTCTTATGATTACCCTTTTAATGATGATCCTTCATGACATTACACTTTGGATTTTATCAAATAGACCCTTTTTACTTAAAATATTTACATGACACTCAATCCAAATCTTGAGCTTTTATTCAGAATAGACCTCTTTAAACCATGATACTCATGAAATCAATCGTGAAATTTACAAATTGACTTCAAATGAATAGAAATACTGAAATGAAAAAGATCCCTATAACATAGGACTGTAACAAAGTCAATAACCTTGAAGGATGTGCGTATTGGCTCAAGTGTGAACCTGAGCTATTTATCCACATTCTCTCTCATGAAGTTATGAGTAGATCCACAACTATCCATTGCTACAACCTGTCTCCCATTTACTTATGCATACACGTAACAAAGTTGTGTTTCCCCTTGGCCTTATGTTGGCGAAGATGAGCTTCCATAACTGCACTAAAAACCCACAAAATCCTAACAACTAGATTGTCTATCTACTCCAAAGTGGTCAAATTTTGCTTTAAAGGATAGTTCTTTGCATAATTTTCCTTTACACAAATCCAACATGACACCAATTTCTCCTCATTTGTGGAATTTTTTTGTCTAGCTTCTCCATCCTTGGACACCTTTTACATCCATTTTTCTTTTTCTTTTCTCCCTTTTCACTGTGATCCTCCTCATTTTTCTTTTCATTGGCATTGTTCTCACATCTATAGTCAGACATTTTATCCATAACCATGATAGTTATTGCAAGATTCTGCATGTTTTGTTAGAACTCACTTTTCACCCACGACTACAAACCATTTATGAAACGAAATAACCTATCCTCTTTTAACATCTCCTTGATATAGCTCATGAGCCCTAAAAACTTCTTGATATATGTTTGGATGTTCCCTGTGTGCTTTAGTTTCAACATATGGTTTTGAGTAATCCATGCTTTGTCACCAGGTCCAAAATACATATCCAAGGTTGATTCCTAAACTTCCATGGATATTCCATTGGATAACTCATCTCAACATATCTGCTAAAATATATTTGAAAATTCGAAATATACACCATGACGGTTAATCTCTCCTTAGATTTCACTCACAAACCATAATTACACAAAATATGCCTGGGGAATCCCTTTGGGAGAAAACCCAGCTGGAAGATGAGGTGGTTGTGTTCTCATTTTTTATGAATGGAAATGGATGCAAGTAGAAAGGAGTGAGACATGTGGCCTATGGGATGATATAATACAAAAACCATCTATATTTCCTCTCTCTCTCTACCCACTCTCAATTACACTACTCATCTATTGAAAAAAAAGCACTCGATATAATGAAACCCCTTTTCCTCCTTGTAGCCCAATTATAACACAACCTAATAGCCTAGTAGTGGTTAAGTTTGACTCCTTCAACTCTTAACTAGAGTTACAATAATTTTTTTTCTAGTGTCTTCTTCATAATGATCATGTCGCTATTCCCTTTTCATAAATAATGGGGGTTGAAATTACATGTTATCGAATAATGGTGATCAAAACAGGAAGGTCAACTTTCAAGTGGCATAAATTTTGCATGCAGACTCAATTGTGGTGATCCTTGTGTCGTTGGAAAGAGATATATGTGTAGAATATTTCTAGGTTGTCTGGTACTTAATCAACAAATTTTAACCCCAATAAGTGATATTTTATGCTTCAAACTACTTTCATAAGGTTTACTCTATTTCAACTATAGCCAATGGTGATGTGAATAAAGTTTTAGAACTTAGAGTGTCCTATAATTCACTTATTTTTATTTTTAACCTCATATTTTCCAAATTTTTATCTAAGAGAGAATGAGTGATAGCATCCTCAATAGCCATATGTAACTTAAAGAGCCATGTATATCTGACTCCTAAAGCATCAACTTCTAAACTCCATTTTCAAGTAACTTTTCTAATTTTTAACATTTATCATTTCAATTTGCAATTTTTTTTTTTTTTTTTTGTTTATTGTACTCATAATTACGCATGGTCAAGCATTGTCTTTCAAAAATAGTTGGCTCCTCCTCAACCAACTCCTCTACTATTTTATGAATTTCAACAAGATACACTGTATTCACTCCTAGATCCAACCCTTTCTACATTCAGATTCATGAATTATATACAATATTGTCTTACAAAGTTAAAGGGGGGTTGTAAATCCACCTATTCCCCGAATAGATAAAACTAATTACATTAAAATAGAAATGGTAACAAACTACTTCCCTGAAAAGTAGAAAATTGTTTTGACTCATTAATTACATGGGATTTTTTGAACAAAATGCATCAAATCACTCCAAAAAGATTATCCATGAATGTCTATATTAGTAAGAACAACTGTCATAGTCATAAAAACCATTTGTAGAAGTTTTGGAGTCGAATTCATTGGTCAAAACACCGGCTATTTAAAAACGCAACAAATCTGCTACGAATCTCTAGTTTCGTAGCAACTTGCACAACAATCCAAGTTGTGCATACCTTTGTTCCATATTTAAAAGGATGAAGCTAATGGGTTGTCTAGAAATGTCCCTGAGAATTTTATGAACTAATGAAACAACTTTGAAACTAAAAATATGCCTCTGAACCACTATCTTCATTTTGTTATTGAATTCGCAGCAAACTTTTGCAGCACGTCCCCTATGACTCATATTTTTTTAATATATCCTAAATGGTGAATCAGATTAAGCTTATCTTCTGTCAGAATGTTAATATCATCATAATTCTTCTCCAAAAAAAAATTGATCCAAATTTGACTCACATATTTCGAAAAAATATATAAATGGTTGTAGATGATGGTGGCTTGTTTCTCAAAAACTGTGAAGAATTTTGACCTAAAATAAAGTGAATGTATTTCTTACCCCCATGCAGATCCTGTAAAAAATTAATGGAAAATGGGAATCATATTTAAGAGATATTGTGAAAATACGTTTGCATAGCGCACTTGCGCAACGAGTTGTCTTTGCATGGCTTTAATCATATGCTTGAACTTTGGCTGACCAAAAATGAATTATTGATGATGTTGCCACCCTTGTAAACCTCTTTTAATTTCTCACACACAAGATAATGCCAATTTTTTTTATTTTTAATTAAACTCTAATTCTTCAAACAAATGCGCAACCAGAAGCGCAACAACTCATTGGTTACCATGCTTTCGACCATATTTTGGACTTCTAAACTTGTTGCCTAGGTGGAAGACAACCCATACAACATTGGAAACCTATTTAAAAACCTTTGCTTAAGCTGTAAACATCCATATTTGAAAATTACCCCTCACAGCAGAAACACAACAAACTCCAACTTTTGCAGTAGCTTCAATGGAAAATAACAT
Source organism: Pinus taeda (assembly GCA_000404065.3). Taxonomy (NCBI): domain Eukaryota; kingdom Viridiplantae; phylum Streptophyta; class Pinopsida; order Pinales; family Pinaceae; genus Pinus; species Pinus taeda. The sequence continues at coordinate 21,231 of APFE030410675.1, read as the reverse complement.
CGTTCCTCTTCTTGTCCTCAAAAGTGTTTTATAGCAGATGATAGATTCAAATGGCCGAAATAAGAGTGAAAAATAAATTTTGAAACTTTCATACACTTCAAATATCTTTTTTTGAAGTAATGATGATCCACTTCTAGATGTGAAATATGGATAAGTGGTGTTTTCGAAATAATGGCAATATGATATGACTAACCATAATTGATTCCCATAACTGACATGACTCAATTAACTAACTCATGATGACCAAAATCCTTCATGATATTACCTTTTAGTACTCTTTCATGGTGACCCATGACCCCTTATGATTACCCTTTTAATGAAGATCCTTCATAACATTACACTTTGGATTTTAGAAAATAGACCCTTTTGACTTAAAAACTTTATATGACACTCAATCCAAATCTAGACCTCTTATTCAGAACAGATCCCTTTAAGCCATAATACTCATGAAATCTATATTGACATTTACAAATTGACCTCAAACGAATAAAAATATTTAAATGACTAATATACCTATAATATAGGACCCTAACATGGGCTCCAATGGGATGGAATACTCCCTTTAAGGTGCCAATAACACTGTAGACCAAGTGCTTAACCATCATCATTCTTGCAACATGTTCTTGCTCCAAAATCACTGCAACTAAAACTAAACTAGAAACCTTTTCAAATCCTCAAATTGAACCAAATCCATTCTTCAAACTGAAACCTAAACTGTACATTGAAAACTGAAAACTCTGCTGCAAACTGGAATTGAAAATAATGCTCAGGGTGTTGGGATTTATTCATCACACCTACCCACTCAAAACTAGTAGAAAGAAATATTAGATTAGGTAATATAAAAATGCCAGTGTAACCATACAAGAAAATGGTTATTTTATCGCTTTTTGCTCATATTTTCCTCAAGTATAAAGAACAATTTGGAGAATGGAAACTCAAAATCAATCCTAGATCCAATTCCTTTACTGGTGAGCAACATAAAATCCCTTGATATTTCCAATAAGAAAGCAAAATAATATTTATGAGTAGGAATATTCATTATGTTCATTTCTTGTTGACGGGAAAAAGGAAGAAGATAAGCTTCATGCTCTTGTTTCATTTCTTCAATGTCACTGCAATCCTCATGATCATTTTCAAATGAAAAAAACACAAGTCTGCTTAGCATATTTTTCATCTACAATAAAAAACTTTGAATGTTCTTGAAAGAAATCTAATGAAACAATCACATCATGGACAATAGGAATGTCAAAAATTTACTCTTCACATGATTCAAGAAGCATGAAATCTTGAATTGTTTCTTTATTTTCCAAAGGGTGTAAAACAACTTGCTCTTCATTATCCTCTTGTAACTATGGAGTATAGTTGTCATTGTTTAGGTCACTGCTACCATGAATAAAATGTTAATCTTCATTTTAGGTGAGCTTACTGCTTTGAGTTTCCATACATACAATTTTAGAACTCATAATTTGATAAGTGTCTTCTTGGAATAAAGATCGAGGAAATAAAAGGAATGATGAAAAATTTGATTGTCTATCGTGTTCTTTCTCTCAGTGACTTAACATCTACCAAGACTATTGTAAATCATCATCAACTTTAGAGGATGAAACATTATTGTCATCATTAAAATCCTACTCAGTTTTATTTTCATCCAAGAGAGAAGATACCATTTCTTCTTGGTGATGAAAAGGGTTCTCATACATAGTTTCCAGGATTTCTTCATCCATGAACTCTTCATCACCATAATAATTTTCCATATTTTGAATGAAATCCTCAAAATAGTCACAAAAATTCTCAACCAATGACTAAGAAGGATGAGATTCTTTTTATTTCTCAAAAAATACTTAATGAAAATCTTTAAGGGAATACAAACTACCAGGTGGAAAATCTTCATACCAATATCTCACTTTTTCCTCCAAGGTAGCTATGAACATCTTCATGAAAATCTACCTTTAGCTTACGCATATGCATGTGAAATTTAACCAAGTGAATAGCAACATCATCTCCTACCTGATATTTGAATCTTGGCAAATAAGTCTACTAATCTACACAAGGCATCAGATTTGTAAATCCTGGAATATGAATGTGATGTATAGGAGCATGCCTTATAGATATATGATCCATCCTGAGCCAATAGAGTCACTAGTAAGACCTTGATTTTTGGATCTTGTTGCCAATGGAGTCTTTGGGTCATGTTGAAAATTGATTGGAGTCATCAAGTGAATGATGCAACCTCCTTGTGTTTGACTGTTGTCCACCATCAACAATCATATCTAAACTTTGATGATCTTTCCCAAGGAGGATGGAACCTTCGTTCTTGACAACAACGCGACTATGTTAGCACTCTGTAATTTCCTTTGGCTGGAGGAAGGAAACCCAAATGTAGCCAAAAACCACTTTTAGGCTAGAATCTAGTCCTTATAGCCTTGGAGAGGGCTCTCTCACTAGGGTTTCTTCTCAATAAATTAGTTGACTGAATGATATTTCTTGTTAGGATAGTTATGAGGGTAAAAAAAGTGATTCTTTTAAAATTTGTGGCTACAGGGTGAAAGAGAGATCCATTGGGCATGGAGTCAAATTAATGTTCAGTAACAAATCACAATAAAAAAGCAATTTGAACTAGGGCGAGGTAGGCAGACTGTTGGATCTACAAAATTTGTGTTAATGTTGTTGGGATGAAATGAGAGTAAGGATCCATTAAATATAAAGCATGTATAGATGAATTATATATATAACTTCAGAAGAAAACACTGAAATTATTTGACAAGCTTAAGCAGAGTACTAATGTAAATTCTGTAACATAATTTTCTTTCAAACAAGTAAGAAGCAAATTGCATGTAAAAACTAGAAGGGAAGACAAATCATAAAGAGAGGCACATCACCATTATGTATAACACAAGAATCATGGAACAAATTTGTCTCTGTATTGATGTATTGATCAATGTTTAAAAACTTTCTCCACTGTTTACAATTTTTTCACAGGATACACTCTATTCATTCCTTAATCCAACACTTTTACATTCAGTTTCATGAATTATATACAATATACTATTCCTAAGTCAAATGTGGTCGAAATCCACCTATTCCCCTAATAGAAAAAACTAATTACATCAAAATATAAATGATAACAAACTACTTCCCTAAAAAATAGAAAATTGTTTTTACTCATTAATTACATGGGATTTTTTGAAGAACATGCATTAAATCACTCCCAAAAATATGATTCATGAATGTATAAATTGGTAATAAAAACTTTCACAGTCATAAAAACCATCTGTAGAAGTTTTGGAGTTGAATTTGTTGGTCAAAAGGTTGCCTATCTAAAAACGCAACAAATTTGGTGTGAATCTCCTATTTCGCAACAATTTGCGCAATAGTTCAAGTTGTGCATACCTCTGGTATTTCTCTGAAATGATGAAGCTAATGGGTTGTCTTGAAATTTCCCTGAGAAGGTTATGAGCTAATGAAACAAATTCGAAATTGGAAACATGCCTCTGAACCATTGTATCCCTTTTATTATCAAATTTGTAGCAAACTTGTGTAGCACCTCCCCTGTGATTGATATTTTTTGAATATCTCATAAATGGTGAATAAGATTAAGTTTATTTTTTTCAATCATTTAATATTATCATAATGCTTCTCCACAAAATAATTGAGCCAAATTCAACTCATGGATTTTCAGAAAGTCCAAAAATGGTTGTAGATGATGGTGGATCGTTTATCAAAACCTGTGGAGAATTTTGACCTAAAATTAAGTGAGTGTATTGATATTAACCCCATGCAGCTCCTATAAAAATTTATGTGAAAACGGTAGAGGGTTTAAGAGATATGGTGAAAATATGTTTGCTTAACAAATCATCTTTGCATGGCTTTAATCACATGCTTGAACTTTGGTTGAGCAAAAATGGATGATTGATGATGTTACCACTGTTGTAAACCTTCTTTAAGTTCCCACACACAAAAATAATGCCAATTGTTATTATTATTTTTAATTAAACCCTAATTCTTTTGACAGTTGCGCAACAAGAAGCGCAACAACTCATTTGTTACCATGCTTTCAACCATCTTTTGGACTTCTGAACATTCTAGGTAGGTGGTGTTATCACTCAGGTTATCCCTAGGCTCCTGTAGGGATACGGCCGAGGTAACCACAAACCAATCTTTGGATTGCAGGTTCTAGCCCACCTGCAATCAGAGAGGGCTCTCTCTTAATGATTCAACTTTGTTGATGATTTTAGGCTAGCTTTTGGCTCTGGGTTTTTTGTTTGTGTTTGGATGGAAGGAAAATGCTTTCAGGCAGAGAGGCAATTTATGAAGTGATAAGTTTCAAACCATTGGGTATGGAGTCATGGGTTAGGATTATCAGTGCATCTTTCTGGTCATAAGAGAAATAATGAAGTAGGATAGCTGCTCATAACACAATCTTCAGACTAAAAGGGTGAATGATATGTAAGGAATGAGAGGCACTTAAGAATCTCTCATTTAACTTAACAGAGGGAAAGATGATCTCTATATAGGGGCAATGAAGAATCCCTGGATAACTGTCTTGGGTTAAGGCAAACATGAGCCATGTGGAATTCATATTTATGCTTAAACAGAAGAAAACATAAAGAAACAACAGAAATTGAGCATAGAGTGTATTTAAACAAATTCTAAGCTAATCTTTCTTTCTACTGTTTAAGAGTGTAATTCATGAATGAAAACAGAGGTAAGAAACACTTATTGAGTTATGCAACAGCACGGGAATTCCATAATCACTCTTCAACCAGTGAACACAGTGAACAATCCATTCTCCAAGGCTCATAAGTAGTCTTTGATTATAGAAACTTATCAAATATTACAGTGCGAGTCTCTCCTGGAGCAAAATCAGCTAGAGATAGCTTGTTGACTAATCAACCAACCAACCAACCAACCAACCTGTAATACAGTGTTCAGGGTTGTCTTTATAGTGCAAATATCTCGTACTTACTTATTACAATTGACCTAAAACAGGTCTGCAAAAGAGCTTTCTAAACCTAAACTTGTGCCAAAATTAAGTGCAAGTAAATATCTATTGAAATTGTGTCAGAGGTAGCTGGATCAAAAGGAGTGCAATGTGGCCCTTGGAGACTCGATGCAGTACTGCTGGAATAACTGTGCTTTGGGATCTGTAGTTCTGTTCTGGTGCGATTTAAATGTGCAATAACCATGATTTGAGAGTTTTGAGTGGCCTCGCCCTCTTTCTTTGACGTTGCTGGAAGGTATTAAATTTTCTCCTGCTTTGGGCCGCTGTTAAGATCTTTGCTGATACTCTTTGCCGCTACATTGATGGTCTCCGCCACTTGCTGATACTCTTTGATGTGCTTTTTCCCTGTTGATTTGATCTGATACTCTTTAATCTCTATCTCTGGTCTCTTCCTGTCTTCAAATCGGTTTAATTTGGCAAAATCGGGCAATTTCGGGCCTTTTCAGTGCAAAACGGGCCAAGGAATCAAAAGATTCCCTAAAGATTCCCCAAAACTGCCTCCATTTCTCATTCCGAAGCTCCGAAGCACGATTTTTCCTCTTGCGCGAATTTTCGGTTTTCTGGTTGCTGACGTCAGCAGTACGACGGATGATGTCAGCAGTTGGGTCCTTTGGTACGGATGTGACGTCAGCATGCTGATGTCATCAAGGTGACATGGCAGTACGGCGGGGTGACGTGGACCGGGCTACGTGGCAGGGTGACGTGACGTCAAGGCGACCTGGCAGGATGAGGTGGCGCTCCTGTTATGTGAGGGGAGGGCAGTTTTCCCTGTGCGTCGGACCGCCTTTGGTACGGAGGTGGTTTCTGTCAGGGGCGGCCCAATGCAATGGGAGGCCGCCACCTGTTCCGGTGTACGACGGGAAAACCGTCGGACATCGGGCAGTATCATACCACCGTAATCGGGCGCGCGATGCGATCAAGGACCGTCAGATCTGGGGGCGGCGATCCGACGGTGGACGGGAAAGGGTGATGCGCGGGGTTTAGCAAAGGTGCACGCACATACACTTGGGAGTGGAAATTTTTGCAGAGGGAGGGTTCTTACTAAAGTCCAGGTGACTTAGTAATTCCCAGTGAAGTAGTTATGGTTATATTTCAACCAGGAGAAGGGGATATTTACATAAGGGGATTATCCACCCATGACAATGCAAATTACAGAGGAAGAGCTAAGGCAAGCTCTCATCGCCAGGATTGCACCAGAGACAACCAAGATAGGTATAAGAAGTCTCATTATGCTAATGTTCATTTTGATTACAAGCACATTGTTAAGGATGAACAGAATTTGTGGCATAAAAAACCATATAGTTTTTGTGGCTTGTATAACCATGTGGTTGTCGAGTGCTAGAAGAGAATGGAAACAAGAAAGAGGACAAGACATGAAAGACCTTCTCCACATCAGCGAAGGAAGAAGGTTAATCAGTTCTGGAGGAAGAATCATTTCTGCAACCATTAAAATGGAAATGGACATCAGAGAGCCACATGTTAGAGGCTCCATCCAAAGTAACATCTCAAGAAGGACAAAGTGCCTATGCAAAAACTAGTTGGTAAAGTTTTTCAACAAGCGAATCAAATCCAAAATTATGGCACATTCACTTTGATGAGTGAGAGATGGTTTTATTAGATATAATAGCTTGGTGTGGCCACATTTTTCAATCATATGTTGTGAAATCATTGTAAAAGTGATGATGTGTTTTCCATCACATATGAAAGCAACATGATGATGTTTTTAGCATTTTTGTTGATAGTTGGGGTATTGGTTTCTCATATGGTTATGTTGTAAACTTGACCAAAGAGTGTGTTATAAAATCTTGGCAAGTATGGGGTTTTTTCGGTCATGTTTGGTCATGTAAGAGAACATGTATTTTGCAAAATTGTACTACAAGTTTGCATAGGGTACAGGTGCCAGTTCATCACTTATGGCTCTAAAGTACAAAAGTGAAAGAGAAGGAAGTGTGGCCAGTTAGGGAACTTCTTTTGTAGAACAGGGAGTATAGCAGAGTGCAGATAGTGTTCATTATTTTGGAGGACCAAAAGCTCCTCAGTGGGGAGGAATGATCCAAGTGCCTCCTGAAACACCCAAGATCAAATAAGGCTCAGGAAAACTTCAAAAAACAAATTTCTTGGATTTCCATGAAACTAGGTTCATATCGAAGAGCTTGTCGCAATATTTCTAACAGTGCAAACGGAACCTCAATCTGACATCGTATGTGAAAGTTATGGTCATTCAAAGTTTTGGTCAAACTAGGCCCCCTGGTTAAAGTTAGCAGAGCGCAAACTAAATTTGGAGCATGGCTAAATCTGGTAGAACCGCTAAATTTGACAAAACTTAAGGAGGTAACAAATTAATACTTTTTGGTGATGTTTTCTGACATCCATAATTGATGAAATTTCTGCCTACTTAATTTTTCTGGTGACCCCTAAAAATCAGTCAATGGTTTTTTATTTAGTTGCTATAAAAATTAAAAATTTATATATATAATAGGTGGTTGGCTGACACTCCGGCCACCCCAAACCATATATATATATATATATATAATATATATATATATATATATAAGCTATTTTATAATATATATATATATATATATTATAATATATATATATATATATATGTATGTTATGTATGTATGTATGTATGTATGTTATGTATGTATGTATGTATGTAGTTGTATGTATGTATGTATGTATGTATGTATGTATGTATGTACATACAAATACATACATACATACATACATACATACATGTACATACATACATACATACATATATATATATATATATATTATATATATATTTATTATATATATATATATATAGTTTGGGGTGGCTATATAGTTAAATTGGCCAACGATCAATTCAAAACAATTGACCATTGTTGAAACCAAGGCCAATGGGGATCGAACCAGCCCGGCCGGGTCGACCGACCCACGCAACGAGCGAACTATAACAATACAGCCACCATATTTACATGTCACCAATAGTTAAATAAGACAAACCACAACCAAAATGGGGGCAATGTATTTTGAACCCAACCCGCCCCCCAACCAATTACTTTTAATAAACCCGCCAACCAGTGTCCTAGGGGGCACCGTTGATAACTCCACCAGCAATTTTTATTTAAACTCATTTTTACCATTCACACAGAGGACAGAGGAGGTCGAGTGCAAAACCCAATGCAGAGCAGAACCTTGAGTAGACACAGTTAACGAGCTGGAACCCTGATGCTGGTGAATCATGAGGAATCTAAAAGATTCCCTTGGAGTTGATTTTTTACAATGGCAGAATCATGCCAACTTTATACACAAATTTCTCATAATTTCTCCAAGAGTTTGATGGTGCAGACAATTTTCAGATTTGAGTAGTGATTTTCTAGAGACATATTGTTGAGAGCGGAACCTTGACACAGGAATCTACATGGAATTTAAAACATTCCCTGGAGGCAAAAAAATTAAGGTTACAGAGTTATGTTGAATTTATACTCATTCTTCTCAGATTTCCACAAGGATTTTGATGCTGTGATCAATTTCCTCATTTGAGCAGCAAAATTTCAGTCAATCTGCAAAAAAGAATCTTTGTGGAAGGTTGAGGGATCTTTAAGTTTCCTTGGAGGCTTGAAAATGACAGTTTCAGAACCAGGTCGAGTTTATACTCATTTGAACTAGTTTTTCACAAGGAACGTGACGCCATGATCAGTATTTTCATCTAAGTATCCAAATTTCATTTAACCCGCAAAAGAGAATATTTGAGGAATCTTTGAGATTCCTAAGGAGGCCATATTTGACCGAGTCATAAAGGGGTCGAGTGTATAGTCATATTTCATGGTTCTTCACAAGGAATGTGATGGTGTGGGAGGTCCTTCATCCGAGTATTTGATTTTCATTCCATCCCCAGACTTGGAGGTATAAGATGCATTGTTGTCATGTCTTCATTAGATTTTTGTTGAGATGATGATTTGATGTTGAGATACTTGTTTTCCATTTTGTTGGAGGATCCTTGTATGCCACTTCATGTGAGAGTTTGTTATTTTGTCATGTTGAAGGAGAGTTTTTTTTATGAGAGAGTTCTTATAGAAGAGCATCTCATGGAGAGATGTGTCACTCTATTTAAGGGAGTTCTTCCTTGTATTGAAAAATAACACGTCATATATTAATTGTCATCTTACAGCAATCAATGAAGTGTCCTCTCCAATCTTGACATCGGGCCCAGAGACGTAACCCACACTGGGTGAACTCCGTTATCAAGTTGTGTGTGTTCTTTGATTTGATGGTTGAATTTTTGTTTCCTCTTCTTTAAAGTATGCACATGTGGTTTCTCATACTCTTTTAGATGCAATTCTGGTAACATCACATAAGTAAAATATCTTGGTTAATTACAGTAGCTGAGAGAATCTGGATCAAGTTTGGTATCAGAATGGTCTTCTCACTTATGCGAATTGCCAATGTGAATGATGTTAGGTCTCTATACTACTAGTGTAGCCCATTATTGTTATTAGTGCGACCCCCTTATTGTATTGTTGTGCCCATGTAGTCCCCATATCGTTATTATTGTGCCCCATAGAAGCCCACTATTGTTATTGTTGTGCCCTTAGAATATTATTGTTATGTTAACTCTGATTATATTGTGACCCCTTAGACTCCTATATATAGAAATGAGGTCTTGTCATTTGTATCATTGAAGAATTGTTCATTTATGTAATGTAAAGGAGGTTTCCTCCTCAAAGAGGCTGAGTTTGAAGTCGGTGATCTATATTTTCTTCAATTTTGTGAACTGGTTGCATAACATTGGGTATCAGAGCTTTGGATTCTAGGGTTTCACTGCTCCAAATAGGTCATCATGTAATTTCTGCTTTAACTTTTTTTATACAAAGTTTCAGAAGCTGAAATTAAAACCCATTTGAGCCAAAATCTCGATGAACCTCGGGTCCAAATTTCATATCTTGTATCTATATATTTTCAAACATATGATCCAATGGAATTAGGGTTTTTGCAGGCTCCTGAATTACATCCCAAACAGATGACCTTGGGAAAATTGTCATAACTCTCTCTCTAAGCATCGGATTAAAATTCTTTCAAGAGTTATATAAAGAAGATGGATTTTTGTTTCCTTTATATTGTTTCCAGGTCCGAAGGTCGAAACAGTGACACGTGTCAGGTTGTACAAGTCTGCTCTACTGAAATAGTCTATAATCAGGTCATCGTGGGAGATTTGGGATAACTCTTTCTTGACGAATACAATATTGATGAGTCTAGTTGGTTTAGAAAGAGGACTCATTGGGATATCACAAGGCAAAATTTCAAACCTTGGAAATTATAGAGATACAACAGATTCAATATTAAGCTCCTACAAAGCAAAAAAGGGTGTGTAGTTTTTTTCTAATTTGCATAAGTTTGGTTTGAAAAATTAGTTTGAAGTGATTCAAAGGGAATAGTGAAGCATAATTATCATTAATTGATGCCCTGAAGAAATAAAATGGAAACACCTAATAAACAACCTGAAATCTCTACCATGATTCATGAAGAAGAGGAATAAATGCAACATGATATATCAAAATTACGAGACCAAGTGCAACAAATTTCACTCTCACAAAAAGTAATAGAAGATAAGATGGATGGTTTAAAAAAAGGAATGGAATCTAATATGCATGGTGTGGAAGCTAATATGGAAGCTAAGATAAAATCTAAGACGGATGGTTTAGAAGCAAAATTGAAAGAAAACATTGAAGATTTGAAGAAATACATGGAAGGTTTGAAAGGAGGTTTGGCAAAGTTGCTACACGAAATGCTTCCTAATGGTGAAAAGGTAGTAGAGGAAACTCATGATGAGATTAAAATTAATGTTAATAATTATTTCATAGAATCTAATGTTGGATTGAAGACTCACCATGTTCCAAAGATCAATATGAGGAAGTTTGATGGAAAGGATCTTGTAACATGGATACTACAGAGAGAGCAATATTTCGATCTCCATAATGTGCAAAACACACAAAAGTTATGCATTGCAAATTTATATTTAGAACCCAATCAGTTTGTATGGTATAGATGGATTTGCTCTCGTAAAAAAATTGTCACTTGGTCAAATTTTATGGAGGAAACGATAGCACATTATGAGGATACAAAAAGCAACACCTTCTTTAGCCAATTGATAAATCTCAAACAAAAGGGTTCAATGGTGGAGCACATTGAGGAATTCCAAAAATTGAATATAAGGATAAAAGATATTCCAGAGGATCATATGATTGATTTGTTCATAGGGAATTTAAAGGATAGCATCCAACATGAGGTTCGCCTTTGGGAACCTGATTCATTGGTGAAGGCATTCAGGTTGGCAAGAAAAATTGAAAGTAAAATTATGGCAACAAGGAATCCTATCATTCACAACTATAAATACGTAAGTGTTGTTGCCCCTAGTCTTCCACAACCTACAAGGTTGACACCACAACAATTGGAAGAAAAAAGAGCAAAAGAGATTTATTACAGTTGTGATAGAAAATACACTAAAGGTCTTAAGTGTGCTAAGAATAAATTATTTTACATAGATTTTGAAGAGGAGGCAGAAAAGGAACAAGAAAAGTCAAAAGAAGAGGATATACACTAGGAACCAAACCTATAGAAAGAAGAAATGGATCCGACCATGTCTTGTAATGCATTGGTAGGAATTACCACTCCTCAAACCCTCAAGATAGAAGGACATATCAAGAAGAAAAGGTAATAGTGTTGATTGATTCGGGTATTACCCATAATTTTATTCATTGTAAGATAGCCAAGGAATTGAATTTCTTCCTATATCCAGCACCAAAGTGTCAAGTGATGGTTGCAAATGGAGGAACCATAAATCTCTCTAGAAAGTTCCATAATATAAAGCTATCCATGGGAGAATATGTATTAAATAGTTCAATGATTTCCATTCCAATGGGTGGTGTTTATGTTGTACTAGGAGTCCAATGGCTACAATATTTGGGTACAATAGCATTTAATTTTCAAGAAATTTTCTTGAAATTTTTTTGGGAAGGAAAGGAAGTCGAATTAAGGGGTATCGCAGGGAAACCAGGAAAGGTAATAAGATCTAACAGCATGACAAAACTTCTAAAGAAATAACAAGGCGTAATTCCACAATTATGTTCACTAGAGGTTCTCACATCGAAATCATCTATTTCTCTAGATCTCCAAAAAGTTTTGGACAATCATTCCAAGATATTTGAGACTCCCAAAGGCCTCCCACCTATTCGTGATCATGATCATTCTATTCATTTGATTCCAGGAAGTGTTCCTCCAAACATCAGGCCTTATAGATATCCATATGCCCAAAAGAGTGAAATTGAATGTATGGTTGCAAAAATGTTAGAGGCCGGTATAATTCAACCTAGTCAAAGTTCTTTCTCTACTCCAGTAGTATTGGTGCACAAGAAGGATGGATCATGGCGCATGTGTCCGGATTATAGGGAGCTAAATAAGCTCATTATTAAAGATAAATTTCCTATTCATGTCATTGATGAATTATTGGATGAATTACATGGAGCAATTTATTTCACCAAGTTGGATCTTCGTTCAGGATATCATCAAATCAGAATAAAGACTGAAGACATTCCGAAAATAGCATTTATAACTCATGAGGGTCATTATGAATTTTTGGTGATGCCTTTTGGCCTTACCAATGCACCTTATACATTTCAAGGTTTGATGAATTCCATTTTCAAACCCTTCCTTAGAAAATTTGTGTTAGTATTTTTTGATGATATACTAATCTATAGTGAGTCTTGGAAGGATCATGTTCAACATGTTGACAGGGTGCTCAAACTATTGGAGGAGAAACAATTATATGCAAAAGCCTCCAAATGTTTCTTTGGAGTACAAGACATTGAATTTCTAGGTCATATTGTATCTCATGAAGGTGTTAAGGTAGACCCTAGAAAAATCAAAGCCATTAAGGAATAGAAAATCCCCATATCCATAAATCATTTGCAGGGATTACTCAGGTTGACAGGGTATTATCGCAAGTTTGTTAAGAATTATGGGAGAATAACAGCACCTCTAACAACATTACTGAAGAAAGATACATTTTCTTGGACTCTAGAAGCAACAAAGGCCTTTGAACATCTTAAATAGGAAATGTTCCAAGCATCAGTCTTAGCTATGCCAGATTTCACAAAAACATTTATTGTGGAATGTGATGTCTCAGGAAATGGAATTGGTGTTGTTTTAATGCAAGAAGGAAGACTCATTGCTTTCTAAATTCATCCAATCAAAGGAAAGTATTTACACAAAGCTATTTATGAGAAGGAAATGTTGGCAATACTACATGAACTTAAGAAATGGTGACCTTACCTAATGGGAAGACACTTCAAGGTAAAAACAGATCATGATTGATCAGGTGCTCAAAATTATGCATAAAAATCAAATTTGTCAGAATGGTGTGGAACCTAAAGAAACGTGTAATGCTCATCATCTTGAATCTGGGGCAACTCAATTTGCGCGAAATAGGCACCGTATGGATTCAGAAACATGTTTTTTTCACTTTGGCAAATAGGTAATTTTTTTGTTGAGAAAAAAAAGACAGCCTAGTCAGTAGTCTGTACTGTTGACTAGGTTGTCCTGTTGGCGCTTACTGTGCAGCTAAGGTGGCACCATAATTTCATCAGGGAATGGTTGAGTTCCATGTGGCATGTTTGTACAGGCATGAGTTGGCAAGATGCTATTGGTTAAAGGTTATACAGGTGAACCAATGCGAGGGTGACACGTGGCAAACACAAAGGCTGCCAAGTTCCCTCTCAAAGGTTAAATAAAATTTTATCTAGGGAGGTCAAGGTTGAACCGCAACCTCACCCACAAAAACACCAAGTTTTACCACCACACCCATAGGTTGGTTCTTAACTAACATATCACAGGCGAGTCGGCGTTAAAGAATTGGCCCTAGAGCAAGCCAAGGTGCGATGTGATAATCGCAATCGCACATCGCAACAGGGAAGGCATTAAAGAATCGGCCCCGGCAGGATCAGGGTTGCAATGCGATCGCACATGTGAAAGGAATGGCACTATAGAAATCGTCCCCCAGTGTACCGAGTTGCGATGTGATATCGCAATCACATATCGCACATTGCAAGTCCCAATATATGTTACCCCCGGGCTCCGTCGATTGTGATTTGTGTAATCCGGATGCGATAAGATTATGGGCTGCAGTTGATAGTTCCATCGGTTTCATTGTTTATCACAATCATATGTCACCCCATGTCACATTCACAAACCATAAGACCCACCGATTCTCTCTGATTGTAATTTACGATGGGGTTGTTGGTGCCGATAGTTTATGACCAAAGCTATTGCCTTAACCGCCGGACCTAACCACCTTGTATGTGACCATTCGGCCTTATCCACGAGATAGGCGGGGAAGTTGGTGGGACCACCAATTTTGACGGAACTACCAAAATTAACTCCAGATAATTAATTTAACTGACAGTTAGCCAAATTTGGAGGAGGAAATTTTGGAAAGACTGGCAGAAGTCATAACTACGGCAGATTTCAACCAAATGAGGAGCAAAAAGAGGTTAGGGGACCATTTTTTAGTATTTTGGACTCATTGGAGCAGGTTGTAGAAGAATTTGAGCATTGTAAACACATATTTTTACACTTTTGAGCATAATAGAGAGGCCCAAGCCATTAGAAGCTAGACCAAGGAGACGTAACCCAAGAGAGGTGAATTCCTTTATCATGTTCCTATTGTAATGTGTTTTTTATGATGTTCTATACATGTTTATGTTGTTGTTCAGTCTCTTATTTATGTTACATTGCTCATAAAATTAACATAAAAACTCATCATTTCACTTGCAAAAATTCATAAATCCTTAAGCACAATGAAAGTATTTTGTTTCTAATCTGAGGAGGATCTTAGCACAGTAATATAATATTCTAAATCATATCATTTTGGTATCAGATCTCTAGGTTTTCTTTGTGGAAGAAGGATTTAACTATTTGCAAGTTTATGCCATGCTTACAAAGTTAAAACTCAAAAGAGGAGAAGGGAAGTTAGTTGGAAGCCCTGAAGTTGGGTCAAGGGGAAGGAGAGAAAGGTTGCCACAATCCCCAACATGAGTTCAGCTTCAAGTTGTAGTTGAGACTCTAGAGATCGTGTCTCGTGAAGGAGAACCTATAAACATGACCGAAGATGAGAAGACCTTCATAAATGCTTTCTTTGATATGACAGAGATGGTGAAGGTCCTCTATGAAGAGAGGAATACCAGGTTGCAAGGGGAAAGTTCCAAACCTCCCAAAGGAGAAGGTTCTTCGGGAGGAGGTAATGGAAAAGGAGGTAATAGAAATGGATACAAACCTCCACCCTCTCCACCATCTTCTTCATATTCTTCTTCACATGCATCTTCACCCTCAACACAACCCTTATGCATACTCATCACCATACTTCAAAAGGAACTGGTAAATCACCTTTTTTTAAACTTGATGTTAAATTTGAGTTGCCCATCTATAATGGTGAAGTGAATGCAGAGAATCTTGATAATTGGATTCATTAGTTGGAGGTCTATTGTGGGATTCAAAACCTTCAAGAGGATGACATAAAGAATCAGTTAGCTTCCTTGAGAATGGAGGGTGCAGCACTAGTATGGTGGGAATCAAAGACCCAAGAGGATATTGAAAAACACGGTAAGATCTCAATTTCTCATAATGATTTAATTACTGCAATCAAAAGAAAATTATACCCTCTAGTTTATCTGAAGAAAGTCATCATGAATTGGCATAACTTTAGACAGGTTAAAGGTCAAAATGTGTAAGATTACACCCAAGAATTCAGAAAAAGGTCTTTGATGTCAGGTGTATATTTGCAATCATAGGATACATTGTTGAAGTACATAGTGGGTTTACACAGTTACCTTAGGCATACTATCTTAATGTTTAATCTCAATAATCTAGATGATGTGTGTGTGCAAGCCACCCATCTTGAGGCAAGAGGGAAAAACACTCCAGAAGAAGGTAGTAAAAATCCATTTAAGGGTAAAGAGAAATAAAAGGGTTTCAAGGAAATAAAAATGCATCCATTAAAAAGGAATGAGAGAAAACAATATGTAAACATTGTTCCAGAGAAGGTCACGATGAAGCTCATTATTGGAAGCTTCATCCCGAATTGAAACCAAAGAAATTCAACAACAAAGGAAAAGAAAAGACAGCTACCTTCATTCAAAAGGATTTGGGATCCGATTCGGGTGATGAAACTAAAATTATAGCCATGGGTATAAAAGGAAAAGAATCCATTACTAGAGCTAGTATATCAAATCGCCACATTAGTACTCCAAATGAAGAAACAAGGATTGAATTATTTCATGTGAGGGTAATCTCAAAACATACAAAAATCGACACACTTTTTTATAGTGGGTCTCAAGCCAACTTGATATCTGATGACTTAGTCAAACAACTTAATCTTGAAACCATTTTACATCCCAAGCCATATCCATTGGGTTGGATATGCAAGGACACAAACTTACAGGTTACAAGAAAATGTATTCTTCGTTTTTCAATCACAGCAAACTTCATTGACGAAGTTGAATTAGATGTTGTACCACTTGATATATTAGGAATTGTTTTGGGTAGTCCTTACCTTTATGATAGAAAATAAATATTCTATTGTCATGAAAACAAGTACCACTTGCTCAAGGATGGTGTGGATTATATTGTGAGAGCTCATCGCAAGAAACTAAATATTTCATTAGTTAATGTAGGGAAAATGAAAAGACTAGTGAATTCAAGTAAGAATCCAATGCTTCTTATGATCAAACCCAATGTTGATATTGATTATGAAGCATTTGATGGCTGTAATTCAAACTTGAAAACTAATTTGGTTGTTGTAGTTAACCATGATGATGAGGTGTTTCAGAAAGAAAAAGGATTTCCTTCCAAGAGGATAATCCAACATGAAATACCATTACAGCAAAAGTGTCTTCTTCCTAACATTGACATGCACAAGATATTAAGAAGGGAAAGTGAAAAAATAACAAAAAAAATCCAAGGATTATTGAACAAAAGGATCATATGAACCTCTCCTTTACCATGTGGTGCACCCCTTGTTTTGATGCCCAAGAAGAATGGTAAGAATTTCATTGAATGGGATTCAAGAATTGGTTTTCATCAAGGTAGAGTTGTTGAAAGAGACATATGGAAGACAACATTAAAAACCAAGGAAGGTTTGCTTGAATGGCTTGTTATGATTTTTAGTATTTTCCATGCTCCTACTACTTGCATGCATATGAATCAAGATGTATTGCATCCATTTCTAGACATGTTAGTCTACTTGGATGACATTTTCATTTTCAGAAAATTTCATTATGAACATGTCATGTGTGAGAAAAAAAATACTTGATGTCATATGTCAAGAACATTTGTTTTTGAAGATGTCAAAGTATATGTTAGATAAAACTTCTTTGATGTGCTTGGGTCATATATTGGATAAGATGAGCTAAAGTTAGACCTCTCCAAGATTGATGCCATTATAGATTGGTCAATGCTCAAGATAGTCATTTGGATAAGAGGTTTTTTGGGAGCAGCCCAATGTTGGAGGAAAGATTTTGTTAATTTTTCTTCTATTGTAGCTCATTTGCATTCTTTGGCAATTGTTTAAAAGGTCTTCCAATGGGGAGGAAAACAACAAGAGGCATTTTATGCTTTAAGACAAAATACTAGTTCAACCTTTATACTTGTTCTTCTAAACTTGAAAAATTCATTTGAGTTGCATGTTGATGTATGTGACTATGCCATGGGCGCAGTCCTTATGCAATGTGGTAAGCCCATTTCTTTTCATTCAGAAATTTTCAATGGTGAAGTGTTTAAGTTGCAGCGACAAAGCCACTTCCATTGGATGGGTTTTCTTCTACTATTCCACTCAGTCAAAACATATAAGAAAGGTATAAATGACAAGTTTGTTGATGCACTTTCTAGGCCTATAGTTTGTATAATTACTTTCCTCAAGCATCATGTTGTTTTACATGAAAGTTATGTTCAGAAAAATACATACTTTCAAGATGTAAATTCAAGCTTTAGTCAAAGGAATCAAGTAGAGGAATTTGTTTACCATTTGCATCATAATGTATTGTATCATCTTGGTAAGAAGGATGTTGATACTGATAGTAACATGGAAAAAGCCAAAGAGTTCATTTAATGACTCCAAATGGTACATCAAACAGTGTAAGATCAGCTTGGAAAGGGCAAAGGCAAGTACAAAGCAAGGCACGACAAGCATCGTGTAGATCACAAGTTCCAAGTCAGTGATAAATGGGTCGAGATTAGAAAGGTGAGGGAATTGTACCCTCACATGTTGGACAACTCAAAGTGATATTTTCGGGTCCAAAAGTCTTCCAGTGGGGAGGAGTGATCAGGTGCTCAAAATAAAAGTTGTCAGAATGGTGTGGAACCTGAACTAATGCATAGTGCTCATCATCTTGAATCTGGCACAACTCATTTCATGCGAAACGGAGACTGTATGGCTTCAAAAACACGTTTTTCCTACTTTGGCAAATAGGTAAATTTTGTGTTAAGAAAAAAAAATACAACCCAATCAACAGTCCGTACTGCTGACTAGGCTTCCCGATTGGCGCTAACTGTGTAGCTAAGGTGGCACCGTAATCTCATTAGCGAATGGTTGAGTTCCATGTGGCACGTTCATACATGCATGGTAGGATGCTATTGGTTGAAGGTTATACAGGTGGACCAATATGAGGATGACATGTGGCAAACCTGGAGGCCGCCACATGCCCTCTCAAATGTCAAATAAAATTTTATGTGGGGAGGCTGGGGTCGAACCCAAGACCTTACCCACAACAACACCAAGCTTTACTGCCATGCACGCAGGTTGGTTCTTAACTAACATATCACAGGCGGGTTAGCATTAAAGAATCGGCCCCAGAGAAAGCCAAGGTGCAATGTGATAATCGCAATTGCACATCGCAACAAGGAAGGCATTAAAGAATCGGCCCCCGACAGGATCAGGGTTGTGATGCGATTACACATCACGAAAGGAACGACACTACAGAAATCGGCCCCCAAAGTACTAGGTTGCAATGCGATATCGCAATCGCATATCACGCATTGCAAGTCTGAATATATGTTACCCACAGGTTCTATCGATTGTGATTT
This sequence comes from Pinus taeda, assembly GCA_000404065.3. NCBI lineage: Eukaryota > Viridiplantae > Streptophyta > Pinopsida > Pinales > Pinaceae > Pinus > Pinus taeda. The sequence continues at coordinate 2,108 of APFE030410675.1, read as the reverse complement.
TTGATAATCTAGATGTGATAAGATTATGGGCTTCAGTTGATAGTTCTGTCAGGTCTGTCATTTATCGCAATCGTATGTCACCCCATGCCGCGTTCACGAACCATAAGACATGTCGGTTCTCACCGTTTGTGATTTACGATGGGGTTGTCGATGTTGATAGTTTATGACTAAAACCGTCACCTTAACCACCAGACCTAACCACCTTGTATGTGACCACTTAGCCTTAACCGTGAGATAGGCGAAGAAGTTGGCGGGACCACCAATTTCGGTGGAACTGCCAGAATTAACTCCAGATAATTAGTTTAACTGGAAGTTAGCCATATTTGGAGTAGGAAATTGTGGAAAGACTGGCAGAAGTTGTAACTAAGGCGGTTTTCAACCAAATGAGGAGAAAAAAGAGGCTAGGGGACCATTTTTTAGTATTCTAGACTCATTAGAGCAGGTTGCAAAAAAAATTTAGCATTTTGAGAATAATAGAGAGGCCCAAGCCATTGGAAGCTGAACCAAGGAGACGTAGCCCAGGAGGGGTGAACTCCTTTATCATGTTCCTATTGTAATTTGTTTTTTATGATGTTCTGTACATGTTTATGTTGTTCAGTCTCTTATTTATGTTAAATTTCTCATAAATTAACATAAAAACTCATCATTTCACTTGCAAAAATTAATGAATCTTTAAGCACAATGAAAGCATTTTGTTTCTAATTTGAGGAGGATCTTAGCACAACAATCTAATATTCTAAATCAGATCAATGATAGTCTTAAATAATTTTTAGAACAAAGATTATCATCAGAAGAGCAAAAAAAATGGGTCACAAAGATGTTGGGTTATGACTTTGAAATCATCTACAAAAAAGGGAAGCAAAATGTTGTTGCAAATGCACTCTCAAGAAAACATGAGGATGTGGAAGCATTGTTTTTTTCCATTTCTATTATCCAAGTAGATTGGATAAATGAAGCAAGGGATGAAAGAAATAATGATGAAGAAGTGTGGGAACTCATTCAAAAGTTGCAGCGAGACACTAATACATCTGATATATTTAGCTGGAAGAAATGATTTGTTATGGTACAAAGATCGCTTATACCTCTGTAAGAATTCCCAACTCCAACAAATGATTCTTCTAGAATTTCACACCTCTCCTTTAGGAGGGCATTAGGGATTTTTAAAAACTTACCACAGGGTTAAGAAGGAATTTTTTTGGGATGACCTTAAATCTGATATTCAAAATTTTGAGGTGGAATGTTTGGTTTGCCAACAAAATAAAGTTGAGACAATTAAGACCCCGGGTCTATTACAACCTTTATCCATTCCGAGTCAACGTTGGGAGTAGGTTTCAATGGATTTTATCATAGGTTTACCCAAGTCTGAAGGAAAGAGTGTCATCATGGTGGTAGTTGATAGAATTACCAATTATGCACACTTTTGTGCATTATCTCATCCATTTAAAGCCAGTACAGTTGCTACTGCATTTATGGAAACAATTAAAAAGCTACATGGAAACCCAAAGATTATTGTAAGCAACAGAGATCCCATTTTCACTGGAAATTTTTGGACAGAATTATTTTCTTGTACTCAGTGAGCTCATAGATCATCTTATCATCCCCAATCTGATGGGCAAACTGAGATAGTGAAAAAATGTTTGGAAGGATATTTTCGTTGCTTTGTATATGATAAATAGACACATTGGGTCAAGTGGTTGCCTCTAGCTGAATGGTGGTATAACACTTCCTTCCATACTGCAGCAAAAATGACCCCATTTATGGCACTTTATGGATATCTTCCACCGTCCGTAAAATTATATTTAAGAGAAAATTCTAAGGTTCAAGCAGTGGAATATCACATCGAGCATCAACAACAAGTTCTCCAAATCTTAAAGGATAACCTCACTTTGGTGTTGGGTTGTGTTATATTCTTTCCACATAGTTAACAGGGGGTTTGAGGGGTACCCGTAACCCCACTTTATGGTGGGGTCGGGGGCAGTGCCCGGAAAATTTTGGTTTTGGACCCTATGTTAGGTTGGGCGGACCCACCTATGGTTTTGTGCATGATTTTCGCACATGTTTTTTGGACGCGATGGTTTCAGTCCATGGTTTTGGACGCGATGGTTTTC
>APFE030410673.1:0-10687 GCA_000404065.3 Pinus taeda | reverse complement strand
ATGCCCAACAGATGTGTCACACACCCTCATTGATGGATATATATACAGGAAAAGTTGGAGAGAATTTGAACACAATTCAACTCACATCTTCCTCTCTCATCTTAGAGAGTACAAGCTACCTGGAGGACAAATTTCAGCCACACGTGGGAAGGACGAAGAGGACAGACCGTACAGATTTTCTGCTGCTAGGGTTTCGCAAAAAGTTTGACCAGCGTTGACTTTGGTCAACGCTTGGTCCAATCAAGTTGAAAATTTGTGGGAAGTTCGATTTTTGAAGGCCGTACTACCTGGCACAAAAATCGAGGTCAAAGGGTTGACCGTTTTGCTGCTGCGTTGACTTTTAGCTTGCTGCCCCTGCGTTGACTTTTTAGGATAGCGTTGACTTTTGTAGAATTGACTTGGTTTGACTCATCTACTGGTTGGAGGGTTGTTGTGACACATGCTGGGCTGGCTGACCAAAGGAGACTTTGCTGGTTGAAGCATCCTGTTAACCGCCGAAACGAACACACACATTTTTCCTGTTTCTGATTTGTCTTCTGTAAGATCTGCTTATATGTTCTATCTGCATTTTGCTTAACTACTTGTATGATTGCTGTGAGAAAAGTGAAATTGCTCTTAGCATAGAACATCTACAAAACTTTACAATCTTGATCTCAAGTAAGTAACATATTTTGGATTGCAGATTACTGTGGTGTGGTTTTTGAAAGGAAATCAGATTTTCCACAGTGTTCATCTTTATATTGGTCGACGTTTCGAGTCTAGACCCAGACTCATCATCAGGACAAATGTACGGAGAAAAGAAGGAAAAGGGTTTTGATAAATATTTAGATCAGCCTTTTAAATATTTATCAAAACCCTTTTCCTTCTTTTCTCCGTACATCTGTCCGTATGATGAGTCTGGGTCTAGACTCGAAACGTCGACCAATATAAAGATGAACACTGGAAAATCCGATTTCCTAAGTAACATATTATTACATCATGCCTGAATCTTCAAGTCATATGGATTCTTTCTGCAAGTAGAGCAATAAGCTTGTTGGAGGACCAAACTATCTAGCATGGAAGAAAATAATTGACTTGATACACATAGAACAAGAAATAATAGAATAGGTTATTGGGGAAATTATTGAACTTGGGAAAGATAAGGCACAAGAACTAAAAAATACAAGAAAGGGGAAGTAAGGGCATAAAGTGTGAAAATTCCTAGTCCAAGGAACCCCTACTGTAGCAAATCTGAATATACTTCTCCTACTTGATTTTAATATACATTATCAAGTTATTTTCTGAATACTGAAGTAAATTACTTCTGCAGCCTACACTACTTCAATATTTGATTACATGAAACAAAAAATTGAGCAAAGAACAAGATAAATTGGACACAGTGATTTTTGGACAAAATAGTCCCCGGAAAAACCCAATGCGGGAAAACCGGTGCAACAACTTTGAGGGTTTTCTATTATTAAGCAATAATTCTGAATACAAATGCTAGATTCCTTCCCGGCAATCCAGTGACAGAGAAAATACATGGCGGAAGAATCTGAGTGAGTTTTACGTCACTTCACCTGGCAGATTCCAACTGATCCGGCAGCAAAATTGGTTAACCTCGACTACCTCTGCGTTGGCGCTGCGTAGGCCCTGCATCAACCTTACAGGCTTTGCATTAGCTTTGTGCCGTCTCTTCTGCCTTTTGCGTCAACCTTCCCAAATATTTTGGCAGTTCCAAATTTCTATGTGGAGGGTAGCTACCGCTTCTGCGCTGGCGCTTCTAGCTTTGCATCAGGCCTGTGTGGGCCCAAATTGATCCAACGTCAGTCCTCTTGGCTGTTGCGCTGCCTCCACTAGCTTCTCTCCGCCTCTCTGTCAATACTCCCGAACTATCCTTGATCTTCTCCTGCAATTGTTCACTCAGTTTGAATTCTCGGCTTCGTAGCCCCAGAAATCGAACTCCAGATCAATTCGTTCTTTGTGTGTGTGTTTAAATGAACCCCAAGCCTCCTTATTATACTTTTCTCGTTCGGACTTCAACGACCGAGATTAAGTCTCTAATCAACGACTAAGATTAAAACATAACTTAATCCGCCTTCTAGATCATTCTCACGGATATTTTGATTAATACCCATATATATTTTAATTTTCCTAAGTTTAGACTTAGGAACCCCATTAAAAATATTAATTTTTTTAATAAATTACAATTTGGGTGGAATTTCATCAAACAATTTCTGGGTTGTTTAGAACTCATGTGCCTTAGCCTCTCCACCAATTTTCAAGGCTAGAGCACTTTCGATGCTACCAAAACTAACACAGAGGATCATAGTGGAATCCATTAAAGATTCTCTTGTTCCATTCGTTGCAAATTTGAAAACTTCTAAGGCTATGTATGACAAGCTAGTGAATTTGTACTTTGTAACTATAACAGGACAAAATATGTCGTCGAGGAACAAGTTGTATAGAATGAAGAAATCAGCGGATGAAGATGTGGCATCCTTTCTCATGAGAGTGTCTCAACTAAGAGACCATTTGCAAGGATTTGGGGAACCAATTACTGATTCTGAATTAACCATCTGTGTACTAAATGCATTGCCATGAGAATGGAGCAACTTTGCAACAAGCATATACTCCAAAAAGGATTCAACTCCCTTTGATGAGTTGTGGGTGTAGCGCATATTGGAAGGATCAAGGTCATGGATGATATTGGATTATATGAGCAATCTCAAGCCTTTCTAGCCCGAGTCAAGAAGTTGAAGAAGGGAAAATTTGAAAAGTCCAAGAAGAAAGACATGTCCAAGGTTCAATGCTTCAAGTGCAATGAATTTGGACACTTTAATAGGGGTTGTCCAAGCCTACAGAACAACAAGAGAAAGGAAAGGAGTGAAGCTCATTTAGCCGAGGCAATGGGAGAACCTGAGAAGAAGGCAAAGGAGGAAGAAGTGAAGGATCTTTACTACTAAAGAAGGTTCGTTGATTATCAGGTTCTTTGTAAAGGTTAAATCTTTCTTTTAAGATAATATGTTTTGTGTAGCATCACAAAGAGAAGCATATGATAGTAGCATGCCTAGAATTTACATGATTAAGTTGCTTTGTAGAGATCATATAGATAGTTGGATAGATAGACCATTTTGCATATTGATCATCCGAGCATTATCTACCATTATGTCAGAGGATGTCATCTTGCTTAGGTGGATGATCATGATCATAGAAGAACCATAATTATGAAAGGTTCTTAGAAGAAGCACTATGACAAAGGTTAGTAGACATTCCATGTAATGTGGAATCAATATGAATAAAAGGATGAAAGAATGCAATGGGTCACGATGCAGGCTATTTGTAAGATATATGGATAGCTGGATGATCGGATGAAAGCATAGTAATGCATGCTGGATATAGAACTTTGGATAAAATTCATATGTATAGAATCTTGTGGAGAGAATGTTGGTCATAAAATATGCTTAGGCGTATGGATAGTTGATGCTTGAAAATAATAGGATTTGAATACTTAAAGGATGTGCAAAGAATTTAAGACTTCTCAAGATTATATATATATATCATATATCATATATAATGATTGACATCCAGTATAGTCTCCGGAAGAAAAGTTGTAACTTGGTAATCAAGTTCCATCCTTAGGCACTTTGATGCATGAAGGAAAAGACATGTGGATATGAGGATGTTGATGCAGCGAGAAAGTCATCATGATGAGGTAAGCTTGATTTTCATTGTTATTAGTTGTTTGATTAACATATTATTTTTTCTACTTGGAAGAATGTTGCAAGAATATATGATGGCAGTTGAGGCAAGTTCAACTGCATGGACGAAAGATATTGAAGGAAGTTCGATATCCAACACCTGGCAACTGTGAAGTCAAGATATGGACATCTTGAGATTGAAAGGTAGTGGTGCGAGAAGATAACCTGGAGGTCAAAGGAAGATCACTTTCAAGAAGAAGCTATGATCAAAAGTTTGATAAGGCTCATTTTGTTGAGAAATCTATAGGGCAATGATTATAGTGATTTTTCTATACTTGATAATTGCTTGTGATGTCTGTTTACTTATTAGCTTTGTTACTTATTATTATATGTGTGTATCATCAAACAACTACCAAAAACGAGAAGAACACGAACATAAAATATAGGCTATAAACCAAGGTCAAAACCTCTCTATTTGAGAGGAAAACCCGCAAATCTCTTCTCTTCCTTATAGATTCTTCAAATGACGAATTCCAAGACCTTAAGACTGACTTCATAACCCTCCAAGAACAAGACCAACCTCTCCGGATGATGTGCTAACCTTGATCCAGTCAATTCTTTTCCAATAGCACTTCTTCGACCTCCAACTGCAGAATTTCGGCCTCCACTGCAGATCTAAAATTTTGGCCCCCCCAACAGTTGCTGCTGCCACACATGTGAGCTTCGATCTACCTTTTGAGCCTTCCTTTAAACTTTGCTTGCCTTTTTCTCAGTTCTGGAACTTGAGGATTACCCTTGGTGACCTTCGCTTGACCTACTTGCCTTCTTTTCTCCAAGATCGAACTTGTAGATAGAAACCCTAGATCCGCTTTAGAAATCCTAGTTCTCTTTAGCATGTGTGAGAGAGAAATAGCCCAAACAAAGATCTTCTTCGTCCTCTTCCTTCTTCGCTGCCTTCCTCTTCCTTCTTCTTAGCTAGAATGAGAGATGAGTGAATATGTCTCAAGGAGGACGAGTTCCCTCGTATATATAGGCTGTTCAAGGTGGACGTGGCTCTTTCTTTTAGGCCGACTTGCCAGCTGCCATGCCGACTTGGTCTTGGAGGGTATCTAGACACCTTTTAAGACAAAAATATTTTTCTTTACAAGTTACAATGTGCCCAATGGGGTCTTCAACTTATGACAATGAATTTTTTGACTTCTTGACCTAGGACAAACCCTAGAAACACCCAATGGGTGCTTGACCTATAAAATAAAAGCCCTTGAGCATGAAACCCATGCTCCAATAATAATAATAATAATTTATTTCATTTTATACTTTTACAGGAATCAAAAATACATTTCATCTTTATGAAGACTGAACCTAGTTACACATTTTTCAACACTCCCTCTTAACTAGGGAGGTATTCATATATGGTACATGGACATTCTCAATTTGAAGAGATCTCATAAGAAGAGTCAGATTGGTAACCCATCTGTTTTAGCATCATACCAACCAACATTGTCATATAGCAAGGCCTTGACTAACAACTCTATCTCTTCACAAGATCAAAGCGCAATGCTGGCGAGACCAATGATTTATAGACACCATCATCATTGTCTCTCAAGGTATGTACTCCACTCGGGTGTTCACAGAGTATAACCTTTTTTGGACTATTCTTATCTTGGATAGCCAGTCCTCAAAGAATATCGGTCCATGACTACTCTCATCTTGGATGCCCTACGACATCCTAAGAGAGTATTTGATGCTAGATGCTTACCCAATCCTCCATTCTGTCTCCCCAAGTGAAGATAAGAATGATGTGCCTATCACTCCCTCTCAACTAGGGAGGATATATCAACCAAACCAAGTTTGTCTCTCAAATACATAAGCTTCTTATTAGGAAGAGATTTGGTCAATATGTCAGCTCAGGGTTGCGGGGGAGCGGCTCCCCCCCCGACCTTGCTCCCAGAGCGCGCTCCCTGTAGGGGCGGCCCCTAATTTTTTTTTTCGCTCCCTAGCCTTTTTGCAATTTTTTTTGCAAAAGTTTCAAATGCATTTTTTTTTCAAAGAAACAATGATTTTTGAGTGGGGAAGCCTAATGATCAAGCCTATGGCTATAGTATTGATATGCGATTCATGGTAATGTTAAATCCTTAAAGTAAAAGTGACATTCTCCTTAATCTTCGTTTTCATCATTTTTCTTAAATTTTTAACATTACCATGAAATGACTTGGATTTCATATGGAAAAAGTAGAATTTTAGATCTCATTCAAAATCCAGCAGACTTACAGTTTTTCAGGATTTCAGGATTTGGGGGATTGCAATGTTTCCATTGGATTTTGTCATGTACTAAGGTATGGAACTTGCATTTAATCAAGAGCACCAATCCCTCTATGCACCTTGATGGTAGTGACATTGGTTGTCGAATTCCTTTCTCATGACCCTACTAAAAATGTACCCATCACTCAAACAAAATCTTGACTTGACATGCTATGTTTTTTCTATCTTATATTAATGCTTAGAGGGTGATATTAATGGCAAATATCCCTATGCAGATCCATAGGTAATGACAAAGATACCTCTTGATATTAATGCTTAGAGGGTGATATTAATGACAAAGATCCTGATTTTCCAACAAGACTCAGAAATTAGAGATTTCTCATGGAGGCGGCCCAAGCATTAGCGATAAATAATAGATTTACTTGTCTTTTCTACTTTCTAGTAGTTTTTATAACTGTTGACTCTTTCATATTTATTATGATATTTTTTGTAAACAATATATCACAATTTAAGTTTGAAGTTTGAAGTTGGCAATTATAACTCATTGGTAATGAATTATGAATATGATGCTTCGTGAAAGTTGAAATTTGTTTCATTTTATAACATTTCATTTCATGTTAGAATTTCTATATAATTTTGGTGATCAATGATGATAAATGTAATGTATTGACTTTTGAAAGCTTGAAACTTTACGATTGACGAATCATGAGACTCGATATGTTGTATGTCACTAACTTGTGGATGTGGTTGATGAAGATTATAACTTCTAGATGATTGATGTTATATGGTTCAATTTAGGTTTTTATGCTTTTTATATCTAATTCATCATTCTACATGCTTTTGTTGACATATATGCATCAAAATATATAAATATATATATCATATAAAAATTCAATCTTGATTTGCTCCCGAACTGGGAGCTTTTGAAAATGTCGCTCCTCGTTCTTGCTCCCCGCTTTCCCTCCCGCTCCCAAGTAACCTTGTGTCAACTACCTGCTCATTAGTGGAGATATATTATAGTTGCAATAGACCATCTTGTACTAGCTTCCGAATATAGTGATACTTGTTGTTGATATGCATTGTCTTTCCATGAAATACTGGGTCTTCAGGCAATCATATACAACTGTTGTTATCACGATGTATCATTGTAGGGTCCATAGGTCCTGCAAATAGGTCATATAACAACTTCCTTAACCAAACCGCTTCTCTGCTTACTTCACAGGCTGCAATATACTTAGCCTCAGCACTAGTCAAAGCAACTGTGTCTTGCTTTATGCTCTTCCATGAGACCATGAAGGATTCCAAATAGAAACATCCTCTTGTAGTGCTCCTTCCATCTTGCTCACTACCTCCCCAGTCAGAATCTGTATATCCAATTAGGTGGACATCGTTCCTTCTATCGTACTTCAGGCAGTAGTGGATGGTTCCTCGCAGATATCTCAAAATATGTTTTGCTGCTATCCAATGATTATGCTGCGACTCCACTTGGAATTGGCTGCCGCAAAGCATATGTCTGGTCGAGTATTCACCAAGTACATCGGTGAGCCAATAGTTGTCTATACTTGGAAGGATCTATCGAGCTCGATTCAGAACTCCTTAGCCTTTTCAAGTTTGTGATCATCGGAGTTGTCATTGGTTTGCAATCCATCATGTCAAACTTGTTCAACATCTTGATCACATACTTCACTTGACCTAGATAAATCTCATCAGGTCCTTGCCAGACTTCTAGTCCCAAATAGTAATGCATCAACCCTAGATCCCTCATGTCAAATTCTGCTGCTAGTTACTTCTTACATTCTTTAATTCGACCTTCTATACCTGTTAAGAGAAGATCATATACATATAGAAGAATGATTACTGGTTCACCTTTCACAACCTTAATATAAAGGTTCAGATCAACAAAACTCTTCGTGAAGCCTAATCTCTAAACATATGCATCCATTCTATCATACCACGCCCTTGGTGCTTGTTTGAGGCCATATAATGCCTTCTTCAATCTGCAAACATATGCCTTTCTGTCTTTAACTTCAAATCCCAAGGGTTGCTCTATATAGACTTCCTCATCAATTGGGCCATTTAGAAATGCTGCCTCGACATCCATTTGGTGGATGTTCCATCCCATCAATGCTACCAAAGGGACCAACAAACATATAGTTGTATACCTTGCTGTTGGAGAAAATGTCTCTTCATAATCGATGCCTTCAAGTTGAGAGAAAACCCTAGCCACAAATATTTCCATATACTTGTCAATATTTCCATCTGCTGCATGTTTGATCTTATAGATCCATTTGGAAGTTACCACAAATTTGTCATTGGGCCTAGGCACGATCTCCCAAACTCCATTCTTCATTATAGATTGATATTCTTCATTCATGGCATCCTTCCATTCTTGATGATTGACAACTTCTTCAAAAGTGGATGGATCTGCTTCTATTGGTTTTTCCATGTAGGCTGCATACCCAGAATGTCGTTTAGGGTTCTTGCTTGCCCTGAATGTGCCTTGAATTGTTCCATGACCTTTTGCATCAAGTAGTGTTGACTTCAACCAATTAGGTCTCTTGATTTGGGGATGACCACAGGTTGAATAGGTTCACTGGGACCTTCATCTTCATGGTGAGATTCTTCTTCTTCCCTTTCAACTTCTTCTTCAAGTACAAGAAGTTCATCATCAGAGTCTAGGGGAAGTTCCTTTGATTTCTTGAATGCAATACTTTCATCAAATATGACATCTCGACTGACTTCAATACGGTGTCCTTCTTTTATGTAGATTCTATAGGCCTTAGAGGAGTTGTTGTAGCCAACAAATGTTCCTCTCGTGTCTGATGGATCCAACTTCTTTCTTTTGTCCTTTGGTATATGAATATATACAGGACAACCAAAGATTCAAAGATGATCTACAGTTAGTTTCCTCCTAGTGAATACTTCTTCGGGAGTTTTGCTACCCAGTGACTTGTGGGGACTTCGATTTGTATATATACAGTTGTCTTCTTGGCTTTTCCCCACAAAAATTGCAATAGATCTTGATCATGCAACATTGCTTTTACACTTTCTTCAGTGGATCGATTCTTTCGCTCTGCAACTTGATTCTGTTCTGGATTATATGGGACTATCAACTCCCTCTTAATCCTAGGCTCCTTATAGAAAGCTATAATTTCCTTGGATGTATACTCTCCTCCATTATCAAATCTTAGTATCTTGATTTTCTTTTCTGTAAGGTTCTCCACTTCAGCGTTGAATTCCTGAAATTTTGTAAATACTTTGTGCTTGGATTTCATCAAGTAAACCCAAGTTTTCCTTGAATGATCATCGATAAATGTGACATAATATAGATGACCTCCAAGTGATTTAGGAGTCATAAGACCACTGGTATCGGAATGAATAAGATCCAAGATTTCTTTTGACTGTGAAGCTCTGCCTCCAAATGGTCTCTTGGTATTCTTACCCAATGCACATCCTTTGCATACTCATTCATGATTTTTCAATTCGGGGATTCCTTCTACTATAGAACTTAGAGTTGGAAGGACTTTGAAATGAAGATGGCCAAATCTTCTATGCCAAAGTAACATGGGCTGATTTCAATGTGAACCAAAGCTTGTGCAAGAGGAGATATCAACCTGTAAAGCCTTCCTTCACGAATACCAATTACTCAAAGTAAGTTCTTACACAAACCTGAAACAAATAGGCTTTTGTTGAGATGAATGTTGCTTCCATTTTCCAGCTCTATAGAGGTAGATCCAATTCCTCTTACAGGATAGTTCTTATTATCTTCAAGTTCCACTGAGTAAGAAGATTTTCCTTTTGATAATGTCTTCAATTGTTTGTGATGACCAGTGATGTGTCTAGATGCACGACTATCGATTACCCAAATGTTCTCGTCTTAGAATGTGCCAGTGAGTGCTGAGAAGAGTCCTTCATCCTTTATCTTGGTTCCTTCCTTCTTTGTAGTGAATAGAAGATTCCATGCTTCCTTGATGCCTCTCTTGAGATGACTTGCTATCTTTGAATACTTCTTGAAGAGCTTCCTGAATGCAGTAGAGATCTTCATAATGCCCTTAGTCAACCTTAGCTCTGAAACCATGTTGAGAAATATATAGGGCAATGATTATAGTGATCTCAATCTACTTTATAATTGTTTGAGATGTCTTTTTACTTATTAGCTTTGTTACTTATTATTATATGTGTATATCATCAAACAACTATCAAAAACAAGAAGAACAAGAACACAAAATATAGGCTGAAAGCCAAGGCCAAAACCTCTCCACTTGAGAGGAAAACTTGCAAATCTCTTCTCTTCCTTATAGATTCTTCAATTGACGAATTCCAAGACCTTAGCACTCATTTCAGAACCCTCTAAGACCAAAACCAACCTCTCTGGATGATGTGCTAACCTTGATCCATTCAAACCCAGTCAAATCTCTTCCAGTAGCACTTCTTCGACCTCCAACTGTAGAATTTCGGCCTCCACTGCAGATTTGAAATTTTGCCCCCCCCACCAGTAGCTGCTACCACATGTGTGAGCTTCGATCTGCCTTCTGAGCCTTCCTTTGACCATTGCTTGCTTTTCCCTCACTTATGGAGCTTGAGTATTACCCTTGGTGAACTTCGCTTGACCTACTTACCTTTTTTTCTCCAAGATTGAACTTGTAGATAGAAACCCTAGACCTGCTGCAGAAATCCTAGTTCTCCTTAGCACGTGTGAGAGAGAAATAGCCCAAACAAAGATCTTATTTGTCCTCTTCCTTCTT
>APFE030410667.1:0-50549 GCA_000404065.3 Pinus taeda | reverse complement strand
TTTATTTTAAATTAAAAGAAAATTATTTCTAATATAATAGACTAACAATAAATACAAGGTTATAGAGTGTGTAACTATTCCCTCACCAAATTAGCTACTCTAAAAATGTTATGAAATAAATAAAAAAAATTTATTTTGATTTTGAAATGAGTTATGGTTTTTCGGGAAATGGTATTGATGAGTCATGGTAATGGCCCATGGTATTGTAACAAACTGTAATAACAATAAACACAAAGTTATAGATTGTGTACCTATTTGGTCAAGAACTAGGTAAGTATAAAAATATTACGAAATAAAATAAAAATAAATATTTTGATTTTGAAATAAATTATGGTTTTTGGGCAAATAGTATTGATAAGTTATGGTAGTTGTCATGATATTTGTACTAAACACAAAATTTATAGATATATACCTTTTAATTAAAAAGCAACCTCATAACATGTATGTTTATCTTAAACATAATATTAAAAAATAAATTTATATATATATATATATATTATATTTAAATTTTACTTTCAAATCTTCAAAGTGTACACACTACTCATTATAGCAATAAATAAAACTAATACATGGATTATATCCCTTTTATAGCCCTAAATGAAACTAAACTTACTAATTATATATATTTTTTAATATATATTTTAGTTAATAAAGTTAATCTTTTTTATTATTTAAAATTAAATATTAAGTCCATCTTTATTTTATATAGCTAAGAATATTAACCGTTTTTTATTTTAATTTGAAATACACTAATTGTTACGCTGAAAATCTACTTTTCTGTTTACTATTTAGTATAATTAGTTGAATATTGTCTAACAGAAAAACAAATCGACTGTCTTAACAAACATTTTTCTTGAAAGTTATATTGTGTTAATGGTAACCTGCCAGTGCTACACATAGAGATGTCTTGGGTAGCTTGTGATGGAGCAGAGAATTGTCTTGGCTAGTTTGTGATACAGAAGCTTTCTAAGTCTATAACTGGAAATAGCATATCATAAATCATTTTCAAGACATAGGTGATGTTGACAGGTCAATTGGTGGAAAAGTTTTTAATGGAACTCTAAGGTTCGGTGGAGGGCTGGTAGAGGTCAAGATATGGATCCTCACAGTGTAGCTGAAACAGTGAGACAAGCGTTTTTGCTAATTAGCAGACAGGAACGTAGAGACAGAATTGGACCAAACTTGGAAGCTGTGCATGAGCTTGTTCCAAATGTTAATAAGGTAAGTAAACTAGGAATTCCTAAATAAGGTATAGCAAAAGAGGAATTCCTAAATATTCCGAAAGAAGAAATTAGTTAGTATTCCTGTTTTATATGAATAATAGAATATCAAATCTGTGATGGTAAGAGCATACCCTGATGATCTCGAAATGTATTTGTGGATGAATACTGTGACTCTTACTACTAGGCTCTTAGCTTTTTCATAATTCACCGTCGTCTTACTACTAGGCTCTTAGCTTTTTCATAATTCACCTTCGACGGGATGTTTGGCATGAAAACGCCCATGGTGAACGAGCTTATATGAATTGCGAATCAAATTTGATTAGAAATGCTAGGTGATTGACACAGAAGGTTGAGACTAGTAGTAGAAGCCACAGTGTTCATCCACAAATAAGGTACGAATTACATTGGAAGACCATGGATCAATCATGGCAGGGTATTACCATCACGGATTTGCTATTCTATCATTCATATAAAACAGGAATACGTAAAAAAAAAACAATCACTAAATTAATACCTCGTTTACGAATGCCTCCTTTACTGTACATTATTGGCATTTGGAACAAGATCCTGCAACGCTTCAAGTTTCGTCCAATTCTGTGTCTCTGTTCCTGCCAGATAACTAGAAAAAAATGTCAAAACCCTCTGGAGACTAAAAGATTTGAAACAGAGAAACAGTTTCAGAATATTTTATCACCCGTTCAGCTACACTGTGAGGATCCTTAGCTTGACCTCGACCAGCCCTTACACGATTCCTTGGATCAGCATTCAAAGCTTCTCCACCAGTTGACCTGTCAACGTCACCCCTATCTTGCACATTATTTCCGATATCCTGTTTCCAGCGATAGACTTACAGGGCTTTTGTATCACAAGCTACTCAAAAGACTTACAAATCTTATGTATCTTACAAAGCTTCTGTATGACAAGCTACTCAAAAGACTTACAAAGCTTATGTATCTTACAAAACTTCTGTAAGCCGAGACAGTTCTCTTCTTACAGAGATTTAGTATCACAAGCTACCAAACGCAGTTGTATTCTTACAGAGCTTCTTTATGAAAAGCTACCCAAGAGAGTTCTCTTATTACATAGTTCAACCTACCCAAGACCTTATTATGTTAAATTTTTATATTACCTTACTTTAAATTATATTAAAGTATGCTTAATTTAGATCTAAGTTTTGTATGAAGATGAAGATTAACTTAGGGTGATATGGTCTATGAGATCTTAAGAAAGAAGCTCTTAATTGCCATTGCTTAAAATTGTATTTCTGTGATAAAAAATGAGGGAAAGAAGGGTTTTGAGGTCGTTATAGTTTTGTTCACTCAACAAGTTGAGGAGGTTAGTCATGGGGAAAATGATTTTCAAATGAGAGTGGATGTGAGTAAGGGTCGTACAATCCAAAAGAAAGTATTTTTCATATTCAACTCTCTTAGTTTCGCAAATAAGGCATATTCTCTCCTGCCAAGGTATCATGGGAATAGAAAGATGTCTAGTTTTACTCGTGGAGATCATGGAAATTTATTCTTATCCTTGAAAGATCCATTTTTTTCTTAGCACTTATTAAGACAGAAATGTAATTATGGTTAGCAATTGTGGGGTTGATAACCTCGTTATAGTATCTTAACTTTCTTTTCTCCCCTAGCTCCTTATCACTCCACAACTTATCCTCCATTTTGGAAGTAATGATGTTTTTAATACTATCATTATTCCCCAAGATGATATCATCCTTTATCTCCCAACGATGGATCTATCCTTTATCTCCCAATGATGGATCTAGGACATGGGATCCTTATGCCACCCTCGATTGAGTCGAGGTTTGTTTTGACTAGAGTTATAAGATATTTTTGGGAGTCTCTTGGCTTCCATGTTGTACAACTCCTTCTTATACATCAAATAGCTAAAAATAGTCATGCATTCAATATGGGAAAGGCTAACGTCAGTTAAGAGAATAGGGTATATAGTATTAACTTAATCTTGAGGTTGTAGGTTATGAATTTCTTTTGGATCATTTCAATATTTCTCCATGACTCTCTAGATATAGTGCAACCCCACACCTCACATCCCTATAAAATAATAGGGGTGACGAGAGTCTCCAAGGGGAACTTATTTTACTCCAAACCCAAAGATCAGTGATCTCACAATATTTTTGAAGCCCATAGTAAGATTTTGAACCTCCTATAGTCCTTTTATTAATGGTATAGTTCGAATTGAGCTAATAGTGGATGGCCATACCTAAATATTTGTGTTAGGGTCCTATGATTGATAGGATGAAATAATGATTGAATATTTTCTTTTAGTATGTCAAATTGTGAATAATATTGCATGATGCAAATGTTTTCCAAAAAGAAAAAAAATAAATAAAAACAGAAAATGGAAAGATGGTATATAAAGATAAAAATAGAATAAAATAATAAAAAAAAACAAGATGAAAAAAACCCCTTGAAAAGAAAAAGAGTGAAAGTTATGCAAATTCAAATGCCACTAGGAGAAAAATAGTTTCGTTTTGAAAAATAAATTAGGAATTGTGTGCATCTTGTTTTAAATGCCACAATCACACATATTTGTTTGAATCATACAACATAATCATGGTCAAACACATTTGAATTTTTGTTGTTATGCTAGAGAATAATTTAACCAAATTGTTTAAACTTGGTTAAAATTAGGTAGATAGGTGAAGAAATTGTTCCAATTGTTTAAGCTGGATTAATAATTTAAGTTTGAAGGTTAGAAATTAGATTACGAAAAATCTATCCTCCAAAGGAGAATAAGAAGGGTATGCACATTTAAATGTACCCTTGGTTTGTAGAAGATAGGCCTTTCTTTCAAAAATTAGGATGAAAAACATTAAAACTTTATTATTCATGCTTTAAATAGATATAGAATTTGTCCTTAACTTTTCGTGCCTATAAACAAAAGTAAAAAATGAAAATATGTTGTCATCTAGAGGATAAATGGCGCACCCAATCTAAATTGCGTGTCCTTTATGATGGGGGTCCTAAAATGTGGTTTCACTCACCCCGACCCCACCTTATTGGTCACCCTTTCATTCGTTCGCACCCCACCCCTCCTTAATACCGTATACCACCGTCCACCCCTTTGAAAACTACCTAACCCTCTCCTTCCAACCAATGGTTCTCTGCATCTATACCACTAATCCGTCCACGACACTTGTCTAACAGTTTCCCTTACCCGTTAATCTTCCTCCAAGTTACCATTAAACCTCCTAACGGTCCTGCGCCTTCAACGAATGATTACTTAGCCATAAAAATCTCATTATCCATTACTCTTACACCCTTTGATGAATTTGATCTTGCGATGTCTAGATCTATTTTCTCAATCTTAACTAATACAGTTAAATTGTCTCAACATTGAGCATAATACTAGGGTGCAGTAGTAGTAGCTTCACTATCATCATGAACATCCATTGTGAGGCTTTTCTCAAGTAAATTGCATAACTCTTCACACTTTTCCAAATTGCTTAAAAATTCCCAAAATGGCTCCAAGAGCAAAAACAATGTTAAGAGTGAAAATCCTATGATTCCCCGGTTAGTTGACCTTGATCACTTCCCCCTGGGTGACAAATATTATAAAATATAAGAGCCGAAGTGTGAATTCGATTTATTCAAATTACATAGTTATCTCAAAGACATATTCCTCAACGAGAGCAATGAAATTGTACTCTCGTAATCCAATATACCCCTCTACATATTTCCCCAAACCCATCACTTCCCTGAATTTGTCCTCAAATGGCAAGCTTGTTATTTTCCAAACAAGAGAGCCAATGTGGCCCACAATGGTGAAATTCTATTCACAATCACCCCTAAGTCAATTAACCAAATGTTGTAGATCCCTCAAAATGATTCCACTATTCCTTTCTCAATGGAATCCCTAAATGAATTATATCAGAAGTTGACCTTTTCCTAGAGATCTAAGAGTTTCAAAATCTTCGTACATGTAGATGTCCACCTCCCAAAAAATAATCCCCCTTATCGCTCCTCCACTTTTCCTTACAAACTTAATAAAATCATTTCCTTACTCCCATGTTTACTCGGGTATTATTTAGATGAATGGGTAGATGAACCCATTTTAGGTTTTCTATTGATTTTCTCGAATGAAGAAAATCCCTCAGTAATTTTCAATTTTAGCCAGTTCCTTCATGAAAAATTCATGAAAAATTACTTAAGATTAAAACTAAAGTAATTTTCAAATATGCCTCTATTCTTGTGTATATGTTTCTATTTTATCAAGCAAGAAAGTTCCCATTTGCAGTACATTAACGGAATGAACAAAGGGAGCCACACTTGGTCATTTTTTGGACTTCCAAACCAAAGGTGATCTAGGTGGCTCCAGGGACACACATAGGACAAATAGGGCTTATGGAATCTTGAAAATCAAAGTAATGAGAATGATTTCAAACCAAGAACAAAGCGTAGACGTTGCCATCATCATTGCAACAGTGTTAATGGTTCGTCAATCCAAGCTCATAAGAGGGAGAATGAGCGAATCAAAGTTTTGATCAAAGTTGGGAATGTGGGCTAGGTTTAAGTGTCTTTGAATTTGACCAAACTCAGGCATGAAACCTAGCTCCCGAAAGCGGGAGAATTTGTTGGATTGTTAATTTGTCTAATATCTGCTACATTAGACAAATTCGAAAAATATCTATTATTTAATAAAAAAATATTATACAAGTGGCACGCCATGATCCCTGCCACCTCAACTGAAATCAGAAACCACATATCAAATTTTTTATTAATAAAATAATGCTGCAAGCCATGACCCCACTGGACCCTCCAACTTCCATACCCAAAAATTATATAAATGCATGGGCTCGCACCCATGATCCCGCTCGACCCTAACCAGCCCTCCATATACGTTAAACAGTTATTAAGGGGCTAGGCAGGCCACTTCCTGTGGACCCGGACCAAACCCCAACAAACATATATGACTTCACATTAAGGACGAGGCCAATGGGAGTTGAACCCATGGCCGGTGGGTGGGTCGGCCCCGCTCACGCGGTGGCCCCATGTTAAAACCAAGCATCACACCCCATTAATGCACCAACAAACCATACCCAAAATATAATACAAACGTCACCCACAAACTCCGCTCCACTTCAATGTTGCCACACATGTTTGGTAATAAAAAGAAAATCAAACGACATGTAACTTTAGTGAGGTCGGGATTTGATCTGCCGACCTCCACATTACTAATTTGCTCTCTTACCACAATGCCAAAGAGTCCTCATTGGATAATTTGCCCACCAAGAGGTATATTGATGCTCATTTTCTTAATGTGCCCAAGGATGGAGGAGCCAAGAGCGCCGACAGAAATTGTGATGATAATTTTTAATTAATTTATTGCGTGTGGAACCATGAGTCCGGAGAAGAGGCACGTAGAACCATGATTGGGTGAAATTCTCAGAAGAGTGAAATTTTTGCAGTGTCCAAATAGGACAAATTTTATGTCAATCTTACACCTCTTAGCGACACGAACTTGATGGCGCAGTAAGTTTCTTGATTTGAGCATTAGACTTTCAGAGGACCCACAGGAGGATATCTTTGAGGAATCTAGGGGGAACCTAAAAGATTCCTTAAGCCCCAGATCTTCACTTTCTCAGAATTTAGAAATTTGACAGTCGATTTTACCCTATTCGACGCCACAAATCTGATGGTGTATTCAGATTTTCCATTTTCTCATTTAGTTTTTCAACCACTTTTCTAAGTGGAGTATAGGTGTTAGCATTCATGTGTGAAGAATCATTTCCATGAGATTCGACGCTACGAGATTGATGGTACAACTAGATTGAGAAGTTTAACATCCTTTTCATCAATGGCCCAAGGATGTGAGGTATATTCAGTTTGTTCATGTACTTGATTTTGCTATGAGATGCACTCTGCTTCATAGATCCCTGTTTGATGCTTCATATGGGATCTTGTTTCTTACTTTTCTCATGATTCGTGCTTGATGTAATGTAGAATCATTTGTGGGACGTACTTGTTGTCATGATTCTTCATGTCTTCTTTGAGATCCCTTTGTTGTTATGTTGATGGGATACTCATGTGTTGCCATGTATGTTTGCATTGAGATCCCTTTTATGCCATGTTGGCGAGATGCTCATTATCATCATGCATGAGTTTTAGGTCATACTGATAGGAGTCCTTTTTTGACTGAGAGTTTCTATAGCGGAACATCTCTTGGAGCCACTCCCGCTCGAGGGTATTTTCCTTGTATGTAGCGAAATCACCTTTTATGTACATCATGACTATTGACAACACTTAATGTAGTGGCCTACACCATCTTAACACCGTAGCCTGGAGATGTAGTCCATCCTCGACGAAATTCGTTATCAACGTATTGTTATTTTATGATGCTGATGATTGTTATGTTCCTTCTTCTTTATAGCATCTAGATATGTTCAAATATGCTATTTTAAATGCAATTCTAATCACATCACGAAAGGAAATGATCTTGGTTAAATCTGGGAGTTGAGTCAACTCGGATCAAGTTTCGTATCAGAGTGGTGTTTTCATAGATGCGAATTGCAAGTGTGAACAATGGAATGTGTAGTGACAGAGGATGAAAATATGATGTACGAAACCATGCTCAGAATTTCCCAAATGGTGGAAATAATGTATGAATCTCTACAGAAAGAGACAGAGGAAATGAAGTGATTGCAACTTTAGTTGCAAGCCATGGAAGAGGCCCTGGAGGAACTGAAGCACAACAACCACAATATTCAAACAAAGAATTTTGAATTGAAGATGCTTTTACATGAAGAGAAATAGGAAACACAAAGTTTGCTAAGACAGGTGCAAGCTAAGGATGAGGCCTTAGAAAAGCTGCAACATGACCCATGTGAAGTAAAAAGTTGTTCTTTGAATTCATGTATGTGTCCTCATGATGATTTCGTTGTTTTTGAAAATCATACGACGGGAATTGGCTCCAAAATATTGAAGAAAATGGGGTATGAAGTAAAATTCTTGGGTGTTAATGGCCAAGGCAATGTCAACCCCATCAAAGTAGAATAATTACCGTGTCAAACAAGAATTGGGTATGTCAGAAAGGAAGTTGGGGAATGCGCTGAGACAACCAGCAAACCACCGACAACAGATGATGAGAGGCCCACATCAGTTATTTCCAAATCGATAAAAGAGGTAAAATATGCCGATTTCCTTTTAGTTTCATTTTCACATAGTATGATTTCTGTTGCATATTTGGAGATCCCAATTAAAGGGAAAGACATGAGGTTCCTTACCAGGATGAGGCATGACGAAGAAAAAGTACTTGGTCTTAACAACAAGGAATAGCTCAACCATTGGAGGTTGTGCAGAGATCTCAATTTGTGGGCTTGAGATACACCGAGGGGGAATGCTCAAAGGTGTTATATTATTCTAAGACATCGTTGAGGAAAGATAATGATGGGAACACATCCTCATCATCATAGAGAAGTGCCCATTACAAGGATTGAGGCAAGCTCTCATCGCCATACTTACACCAAATACGACAAGGAAAGGTATAACCACGATCGATATTCGAATGTTCATTTCAATTGTAATCATGTTGTTAATGATGAACATAAAACATGGCATCAAAAAACATGTACGTTTTGTAGATTACATAACCATAAATTTTCTAAGCGCTGGAAAACAATAGCAACACCCAAAAGGAGGAGACATGAAAGACCCTCTCAACAACATGTAAAAAATCATGGTAAGCTAATCTAGAGGAAGAAAATTTATTGTAGTCATTGCAACAGAGGTGGCCATCAAAGGGCCACATGTTGGAGGCTCCATCCACAGCAGCAATTTAAAGGCAAAGTGTCGGTGCATGAACGAGGTGAAACAATTGTTTGAGAAGCAAAATCACCACAGGGGGGTGACCCATTCACATCGATAAGTGAAAAATGGTTTCTGCATATGTTATCTTGTCATTGTCGTGCTTTTGTAATCATTTGTTGCATTTTAAAATATAAAAGTGATGATGTGTTTTCCATCACTTGTTAAGCAACAATGATGTGTGGTCTTATTTTGAGTTGCATGATAAACAGTGAAAGTGATGTCGTGTTTCCATCACTTGTCAAGGAAATAATAGTGTTTGGCCTTAATTTTATAAATCATGTGTTGCAACGATGATGTGTTTTCCATCACTTGTTGAAGCAACAATCATATGTTGGCCTTGCTTTTCTAGCTGGGGTGTTGTCTCCATTTCGATGTAAACTTGACCACTAGGTACGTGTTATAAACTAATGGAAAGTATGGGATGCTTGGGTCATTAGCTGGTCATGAAACTCAAGCATGTAATTTGAGAAAACAATGTACTACAGGTTCTAGAGATTGCACGTGTCGGCTCATTGCTTAAGGCTCCAAAGAACAAAGGAGAAGGAGATGGAAGCGGGACCTTTTTCAAGGCACTTGTGATGCAGATAAGGTATAGAGAAGTTGCAGATTATTTTTCATGCCTTTGGAGGACCAAAAACTGTTCAGTGGGAAGGATTGTTCCAGGTGGCTCCACGGACATGCACAAGACAAAGAGGGCTTATGGAAGCTCTAAAATCAAAGTGATCAAAACACTTTCGAGCCAAGAGCAAAGCGTAGATCTTGTCATCCTCATCGCAACAGTGTGAAAGGTTCGTCAATTCGAGCTCATGTGAGGGAAAACAAGCCAGTCAAACTTTTGGTCAAAGTTGGGTTGTGGGCCAAGTTTAAGTGTCCTACAATTTGACCGACCTCAAGGCATGAAACCTAGCTCCCGAAAGCAGCCAAATTTGTTGGATCATTAATTTGTCTAATATCCCATATATTAGACAAATTCAAAAAATGTCTATTATTAAATAAAAATAAAAATAACATATTATAGAGGTGGCGGGCCATGACCCTCACCACCTCCATCGAAATATGAAACCACATATCAAAATTTTTATTAAAAAAATATGGTTGGAAACCATGACCCCGCTAGACCCTCCAACCTCCATACTCAAACATTATATAAATGTTGGGATGGCGGCCATGACCCTGCTCGAGCCGAACGAACCCTCCATATACATTAAACAGTTATTAAGGGGGTGGGCAAGGCACCTCCGGTGGACCCGACCGATAGCCCAACAAACATATATGGCATCGCATTAAGGACAAGGCTAGTGGGAGTTGAACCGACACCTAGTGGGAGGGTCGGTCGTGCCCAGGTGACAATCCCATGTTAAAACCAAGCCTCACACCACATTAATACACCAACAAATCATACCCAAAACATAATACAACCGACACCCACAAACTCCGCTCCACTTGAGTGTTGCCATGCCCTTTTTGGTAATAAAAAGAAAACCAAATGACGTGTATTTTTAGTGAGGCCCTGATTTGATCCCCTAGCCTCCATGTTACTAATTTTCCCTCCTACCACAACACTAAACCGTCCTCATTGGATAATCCACCCACCAAGAGGTATATTAACCCTCATTTTCTTAATGCCCACAATAAACACAAAGTTAGATTGTGTCCTTCTTTGGTCAAGAACTAGGTAAGTATAAAAATATGATGAAATAAAATTAAAATAAATATTTTGATTCTAAAATAAATTATGGTTTTTTGGCAAATGGTATTGATAAGTTATGGTAGTTTCCCATAATATTGTACAAAAGAGATAAACAATAAACACAAAATTATAGATTGTATACCTATTTGGTTAAAAACTTAGTGAGTAATTAAAAAAAACTCATAACAATGTAGTGTCTATCTTAAAAATAATATTGAAAAAATAAAAATAAAAAAGAAAAAAAAATTATATATATATATATATATATATATATATAAGATAGATAGATATAACAATAGTTTACTTTCTAATCTTTCTAGCCTGCACACCACTCATTATAGCAATAAGTAAAACTAAATACACTAATTATATCCTTTTATACCAATAAATGAAACTAAGCCTACTAATTATATATTTTTAAATATATGTTTTTTATTTAATAAGGTTAATCTTTATTTTATTATTTAAAATTAGAAATTAGGTCCATCTTTCTTTTATATGGATAAGAATAATAACTATTTTTATTTTAATTTAAAGTACAAGCATTGTTTAGCTGAAAACCTACTTTTCTGTTTACTATTTAGTATAAGTAGTTGAATATTCTCTAACAGAAAGACAAATTGACTTTGCCTTACAAACATTTTCCTTGAAAGTTATGTTGTGTTAATGGTGACGGACAATAGAGAACTGTCTTGGGTAGCTTGTGATACAGAAGCTCTCTAAGGAAATTATTTGCAAGACATGGGTAATGTTGATAGGTCAACTGGTGGAAAAGCTTTTAATGGAACTCCAAGGATACCTGGGAGGACTGGTAGAGGTGAAGAATGCAGAGACAAAATTGGACACAACTTGAAAGCTGCTCATGAGCTTGTTCAAAATGATAATAAGGTAATTAAAAGAGGAATTCCTAAATGAGGTATAGTAAATAGGCATTCCTAAATACTCCGAAAGAGTAAATTAGTTAGTGATCTTTTTTTTAAGTATTCTTGAATAGCAAATCTGGATTGGTAAGAGCATACCCTGATTTATCCATAATTGTAAGAGCATACCCTAATGATCTCGAAATGTATTTGTGGATGAACACTGTGACTCTTAGTGATTTTCATAATTTCGGCCATAGCTTTTTCATAATTCACCTTCCACGGGATGTTTGGCATGAAAATTCCCATGGTGAATGAGCTTATATGAATTGTGAATCAAATTTGATTAGAAATGCTAGGTGATTGACAAAAAAATCCCGAAATTATATTGTATTCAGTTATTTTGACTATGAAAATAATTGTAATTATGTTTTTAATCTTAATATAATAAAGTTTCAAATAAAATTGATGGCATCCACCAATCTGCTCAAATTATCTTCTATAAGTTGATAAGTTCTACAATTCACACGTGGTTCTAGTCCAATTCCGACCAAAACTATGTATCTTTGCAAACTATTCCAAGCCTAATTTCCTCAGTTGATAAAAAAATTCATAACACTTCAAATAAATTAATATATATAAATTGAAGGAGATAACGATTCCCCATAACGATATGGGATCACATAGTCTTGGGGATCAAATGGAAACCCACTCATTGCCAGATATGAAGGGAAATTTGTTAATATTTGTCTGTAAAGTGTGAAATGCTTATATGCATTTGCTGTCTTTCACTACTTGGAATGTTGGTGATTGATAAGAATCGAAGGTACTGGGTGGTTTAAAGTTCTTTTGATTTTGGTAAATGTTTGTTCTTTATATTTTGGTAAATGATTGTTCTTTAAATGATGGAAAGATTGTTGTTTTATATGTAGGCGGACAAATCATCGATGCTAGATGAAATAATTGAGTATGTCAAACTTCTGCAGATGCAAATAAAGGTTGTTCCCAAATCTCTTGCAACATTGAATTTCTGCAGCCTATGATAAGCTGAGTTCTTGTTCTCAAAGCTCAGTTGTTGTACAAGTTTTGAGCGCGAGTAAGCTTGATAGTAATGTTGGTTCAGTTGGGCCTCTAACTCTTAATGTTGTAGCTGAGGTACAGGCCCAATTATTGATTTTTACTAGCAATAGAAATGTGTTCTGTTACTGGAACAAAGGCATGTGTTTTACTTTGTTGGCTAATGCTATCAGTGGTTGTGGTTCTTGAGAACAATATTGTGAATTACATGAACTGCAATCTCTCCCCCAACTAGTTGGAACATCAACTAGTTGGTTGTTGCTCATCTTAATTCCTTGGAAATAGCATAGTATAGATTACTTTCTATCAAGAACGAGAGAATATTATAGAGAACTACTGTTGAACAAAAGTGACATTTGATTACACTTCTTATAGGGCCATTTGTTACACAGGCATGTTAAAAAAATGTATTTGATAACAGTAATAATCAACTAAAATCTGTAGGAAAGGATTTAGGATTGACATATCTCTAAGAATTCAGATAATAGATAGTAGACATCTTTATATGCTTATTTCAAATACTGGAGTTATTTTATATGTGAACTTGCAGTATGTCATTGAATAAGAGTATTGTATAAATGGAAGAACTTAAAGGAATAAATAGTGTTTTTCAATGGGAATAGATGTACTTGAATGAATTAATAGTGTTTTTTAATGGGGTATGGATGAAAAATATTATATGAAGTTAAATTTTTTCAGATTCAATGTTATACTTAACACTTCATTATGGCTTTTCTATTGGATTTGAGTTTTTTATATTTTGAACATTTTGATGACTAAGTGATATCTATTTCTTTTAAATTTTGATATTTCAATGTATATGAAGGATTTATTTTATATTTTTCTTTCACTTACAGTATTTATCAATTTTTTTTATATAATTTGTTTTTTGCAAAATGTTACGTATAAGTATGAGGATCATTATTTAATATATATTAACTCATATCTATTATATGGTTGAAATACAAACTCTTAAGAGGAGTTGAATTTTTGAAAGTGTAGAACTATTTTAAAGTATAAAATTCCAGGAATAGTTTACATTGCCACACATTATATATACACATGCACACACACACACACATTTACTCAATTTTTGTAGTGACACCATTTTGTATGTGATCAATAAATGTATATGTGTATCTTTGAGATGAATCTAATCATTTTCAAATTGTTAAGTCTTTTTAGTTTGTTGAGAACACAGTTAATATTATTAAGAATTATACTTTAAAATTGACACTAGGAATAAGTTGAATACAAATAAAGTAATAATGTTTAATGATGAAAAAATTACAATGAAATCAATGTGTTGATTTCAATGTACATGTCAATTTTTAAGACAATGGTTTCAATATCCATGTCAATTTTAGTTTCTACTTATACTCATGCTAGTTTTTATTTAATTTCAATTCTAATATCAACAAGAATTACTATTTGTGGTCGATATTTTCTACTTCATTGCAATTTTAATGTCAATGAAAATTACTATTTTATTTCAACTATGGGCACTTCATACCATATACCAAAACCTCAAGCTAGCAAGGGTTTGCTCAACAAGCTCTCCCTAGACACTCTTTATGATCATATAGATCTATTAGAAACTAGAGAGTAGAAATTAAAATGGAGTTAGATCCAAAGCTTGATAACAAATTAAAATTGTTAGAATATAAGTAGGACAAAGAAACTGTTAGCGTTTGAGATTGAACTACAAAAAGGGTGTTATATCCCCAAAGTCTGATTGGGAAATGCTAGCACAACCAAACCACTCATAATGCCAATGTGTAATTGAATAAAGGAGAATTGGATCACAGGATATGGGGATGATGTATGTTCAAAATTCATAAAATACAACATTCACATCTACAAACCATTATACACCATAAAACATAATTTCATAATGGAATACTATTAAGAATTGATGCATTATTAGTGATAGCAATGCATATAATCTAGAAAATTAGGGTTTCCAACACACGTTCATTGATTGAATATAAAATCACATGACAAACATGAAATGAAGTAAGAAATTGGTTGTAGGCTCTCCACATTCCACCCAACCATAGACCTTAGGTTTCATCAATCTCAACCACCATTCACCCCTATGGCTACAACTCCACAACTCCACACTCAATGGTGTAGAAACCAAATAAGAAACACATACTATCAAACAATGTACTCATCCATTAAACACTACCCTAACACCATGTTCCCACTCTCTAAAACATGCACTAGTGGCACACTCCTTCTCTATGCCCTGGTAATCTCTCAATGGGGCCCCCCTTTAGGGTTGTGTTACATCTAGTTAGAGAAAGTCTAATCATGGGCTTGCAATACATCTCAATATTCTCTGGGTACCTTTCCAACCATAAATCTAAATACCTTCCAAATAGCATAGAACTCCAAGCACAAGGCTCGCTAACCATTTTCACCATAGTTGATTAGACTAAATTGGGATAAAATAAATTGTCAAATCCATAAAGACTCCCTCTATCTCCCTTAGGAGAATATACACATTTTAAATATGTACGCCCTTTATTTACCATGTGGCACTCCCTTAAGCCATTTCTGCCCCATTATCCCTTTTCCCCAACACTGAAACAAATACCCATTTCTTATTGCCATGGAGTTGCACTATCCCCATACTCTTTCCAATGGATTGGGCTCTGCATCCATCAATTATAATTTTAATATATAAATATGTAAAATATTTAAAATATTGACCCACAAGCCACTTTCCCAAAACAACATATATGTCCCTCAAAAGATAGCTCCAAAATCCATATATGCGTATATACACATACATAGGTCTACAAAAATGAATCTTGCTCATCAACCTAATAATTATATACACTCAACTCACCAACCATTATCTGTTGATTTTCATAGCTTGGGAGGTACTCCAAGCCTTGAGGATCCAGGGTTTGAAGGAATGAGTTCCACTAGCCTTACTCGATTCAAACACAAGCTTGGGGTTTTGGACCCATCGATGTTTGGGCCAAAACCATGATGAGACTTCGACATGTGATGGATGAGGATGATAGTATATGATGAGACA
Source organism: Pinus taeda (assembly GCA_000404065.3). Lineage (NCBI taxonomy): Eukaryota > Viridiplantae > Streptophyta > Pinopsida > Pinales > Pinaceae > Pinus > Pinus taeda. The sequence goes on along the minus strand of APFE030410667.1, from coordinate 34,812 downwards.
GATCCATTGCATGGATAGTCATTTAGTTATGATTTTTCGTTGTTGAGATATGAATTTATGAAGATATGATGGCTTAATTTGTCTAATTAGGCTAGTGGGCTTGAGGTAAAAGTGGTGCCTAAAGACAAATTCCTTGGAGACACTTGATGCACTTAAATATAGGTCAAATGTGAGGACATTTGAGACATCCTAAGTGCAATGAACCTCTATGTTTATCTTTGTAATTTGGAGTGCGAGTTTGAGGCTAGAGAAAGGAGTAAAGGGCTCTCACGTTTGGGAGAATATCTCCACCTTTGTTCCAGTTTTTAATTGTAGAATAGGGTGCAGTCTTGAAGAAACCAAGAAGGGGACATAAGGGTTATTTGTGGGCAATTTATTTATATCTCTTGGCTAGATCACACAACATTAAATTAGAGGTAGGGAGCAAGATGTTTTTGTATTATTTTGGTGTGTTATATGACTATGTATGGTCCATACGAGACTGATATAGGTATAACATTGTGAGTAGGTTATTTGTAGGGTTCTCAAGCCTTGTGAGGGTATCCTCACTGAAACACAACTATTGAAGGGAGGCAGTAGCCTAAACAAATATATTCTCCTTGAGTTTGGAGCATATTCATCTTGTTTTTGTGAGTGGGTGGTTGTAGGGTGTGTTGAGGAGGAGCCTTATTCCCTAATACATTTTTTTGAAGGCTTAGAAGGACAACAAAGGGGACAATCTAGATGGAGGAGGAAACATAGGTTTAGAGCAAGTGTTAACGACTGCGTTGTGTAGTGTAACAAATCCTATGAATGCATGGATCTGTAGGGAAAGACGACGCAGTAGGAGTTTAGGTTGCAAATGTCTCCTTGGTGATAGTTGAATGTTAGGTGGATGGCACTCCTAGATTAGAAAAATTGTGGACATCGTGAGGATAAGTTCATAAATCATAGTACATGTGTCAAAAGGAGAAGAAATATGTTGCAAAACAGAGGTAGGTTTGTCCTCTTGAGTAGATGTGACTTGCAAGTGGATGGTGTGACTCGAAAGGAAAATTTGAGGAGTTTGTTAGCAGCCATGTGGAAGGGTCTCCATAGGTGTTGGATACTCTAACTGAGATATGATGCTACAAAAATATTGGTCATTCGTGGTATATTGGAGGGAGGCGTGAGAGTGGACCAGGTGTGGATGTGGACGTGGTAGTGCCCAAGTTGGAGCCAAGTGTGCACCATATTCATCCACTTAGGTGGTTGCTAGAGTGGAAGAAGTTGAATTCAAGGTATGATCAGCTAGAGGGGTAGTTGAGAATCCATACATCCTAGATGATCATTCCAATTGTTAGGTATAAGTATAAGGAGATTATTTTCTAAAGTTTAAACACAAACTCACTTAAAAATACTAAGAATTAATAATGTTTTGGAAAACACAAGGGTAACCAATATAATGATGAAAGTGAAGCTAATGTGATGACATGGTGGTGGAATAGAGGTGAGAAATTGTGTGAATGGAGAAAAAGTGGATGTTGAATGGAGTGAAAGTGGATGTATTTTAAGCATAATCCTTAGGCCTAACACCCTATGTTGGTCTTCATTGGAGAAATGCAGGAAGACCATAGTGGATTAAAGTCCATGAGTAGCTAATGAGCAACATTGGTTACTTGTCAGTTGTTCACAAATGGTGTTGTGAACAACTCAACATGAGTCTCGATGTGTTGGCGTGTTGATGGAAGAATGATCAACTAATGAGCATATTGGATAGTTGAGATTTAGTATCCAAATGGTCTTGGAGAATTAATAGAGGCAAGAACTGCAGATCGAAAGCTGAAGGAATAGGAAAGTATAAGGTATGACCAAGAGGAGCTATGAGTGCATGTTACATTAGCAAGATGGTCTGAGTATCTCTTGGAGGGTAGAGTGCTTGTCGATGGACTCACACCAAGCGCGAGTTTTTATTCTTGTACTCGTCGATGTATAAAGGCCATTATCCCTAGTATGGGAGCACTATATTATTGTATTATTTAGTTGGATTAATATAACAAATTTGGGTTACCTTACAACATTGTAAAAAGTTATCCATATTTTTTGCACTATTAGATTCACTCTTGTTTATATTCCACTATGCAAAGTAGTTTCATTGTGACTTTTGGTTTGGTAGTGACAAATATTTAAGACTCTATCCTAGACACCAGGGCCATGGATATTAAACATGGTATTATGAGATATATGAAATACTTTGAGGGACGATGAATCATAGTGTGCACGTGAAAATATCAGAGGGACTAATGGGTGTCTAGATCAGGGAGAAGAGGGTTCAGCTCAAGACGTGGAGATGTGATCTTGGCTCGCTTGGAAGCAAGATTGGTTGGGAGTTCTGGTGGATTGGTGGTAAGCCTCATGAATAACAGTTTGTTGTAGGGAAATATATTGATCATGGAATTCCATTGACTTGTCTTGGATGTTTGGGACAACTCCATGGTTTCTCTAGCTTGGAAAATATGAGGTTGATCGAGATGACTTCATGTGATGGAATGCATATTGGCATGCTAGAGTCTTATTAGATCATGATGTTGCATATATGATATTGGATGGATTTGCATGAGTAGTATTTTATATCGAAGGATGAGTGCTTACAAGACTGAGCGAGTAGAGATCATGTAGCCTTATAGGGAGTCTAGCATTAATGGGAGTAGCCTTATGGAGGTTTGGAATCTTTAGGTTCAAATGTATTGAGCAAAGGGGGTACCGATATTGTAGGGCTCATTCTACAAAGTATTTTGCAGTGATGGACGTGAGATGGGCTAGTGTACTGATTGATGATGGTTATTTCTTAGCCTTGGAAGTACCTGCCTCACTAAAAGGGAGTGTTGATTTTTGTAGCTTGGAAGTACTCCAAGCATTTAGGATAAAGGGCTTGGAGGAATGAGTTCCACAAGTGGCCTTGTGGGCTAGAAACCAAGCTTGGGGTTTCATACCCATCGATGTTGGTCCAAAACTGTGATGATATTGTGACATGTGATGGATAATGATGATATTAGATGAAAAGATGAATCCAACACATAGAGGATCATCCAATTATGAGTTGTTTATGTTGAGATATGAATCTTTGAAGATATGATCGGTCAATTTCTCTAATTAGGCTAGTCGACTTGAGGTTAAAGTTCTGCCCAAAGACAAAATTGTTGGAGCCACTTGATGCATCTAAATATAGGTCAAGTGTGATGAAATTTGAGGCATAATAGGTGCATTCAATTTCATGTTTTATCTCTGTGATTTGGGGAATGACTCTAAGGCTAGAGAATGGAGTAAAGGGTTGGTGAGCTTGGGAGAGTATTTATGCATTTGGTGCAATTTCAATTTTTGGAATAGGCTACAACCCTCAAGCCTCTAGGAAGGTAAAATAAGGGATGTTTGTGGGCACCATATCCATATATCCTTACCTAGACCAGGCCACAACAAATCAAAGTTAGGGAGGAGGATTTTCTATGCTATTTTAGTGTGTTAAATATCTATGTATGGGTTGGAAGAGAGTGTTATAGGTAGAACAATGTGAGGAGGTTATTTGTACATCACCCATGGGGGTTCACACTTTTGGATTACAAATGGTGATCCTCTTTCATTTATACATGGCCCCACCTAATACCCATTAAAACGTGTGCATGTACGGGTGGATCTATGCACATTTGGAGATTGCAATTATCATGAGAGAATATGGTAGGGTAACTCGCATGGAAAATATAAATAAGGTGACCACCCGAAATGAAAAATAAAGTGATACATCTGATCACTGGATAAATGGTCCATGATCATTCTAGGACCCTCTCATCATAGATTTAATGCCACTAAAGGCAAGTGTTAGAGGCAGTATTTGGTTTTCTCTAAATCGCGAGATGTTTTTACCTATATGAGTTCCTATCCCATGGACTTTTGGCATGTCATAGCACTAGCTCATTAATGCATCCCTTCAAGCCATGATGCCTTCCATGCCACCATATGACATGGGCCAAGTTGGAAACCGAAGGCCTGCATTTTTTCTTCCATTTCCAAAGCGACAAATGGCATTGATAGCATGCATATAATGATAGAAATTTTATGCTCCATGTATAGTGGCACAATTAACTCATAACATGGTTTGTTGTAAGAAAAACTCACATACCAATCGATGAATTGACTTGAAAGGCTAAACCAAAAATATAGTGACCATGGTTCTCACTACATGATAGAAAGCTTTAGAATTGTTATATATATAAATACATATCTCCCCACAAACATGACAACAAAATGAAAACCATGCCTATGAGGATTCAGTTTCATAATCTCGTCCTAAATCATGATAAACATATACCATGCATAATCCATCATTAGTAAAGAGTAACATCAACATGTCATACATATTTTTGCATATTTTCAATATAAGAGTGCATACATAAGCTTAGTTTCATTTGAAAATGTAATCTATAGCAAAAATTAAAAATTAGGCAACTTATCTTTAGTTTTTGAACAGAACTATGGGAAAATGAGTCTAGCACAAGGACTCTCCACTCAACCATAGATAGTTGCAACTAATCTCACATGCAATTTTCACTCCCGAGCCTAATCCTCGATATGGAGGGGCTTTCCTCAAGGATCAATCTCCAATACTTGTTGAAATAGGGGCTCCAACGGATTTCCTTCCTCCACCCACGAGTCTCAGCAATGAAATAAAACATAACAAATATAGAGGCTAGTTTCCTCCAACCAAAAGATATCAAGGGAATCTAGAGAGTAAATTTCCACCCTTAAAACAAAACATAACGTTTCCACACACTTATTCCAAGACACATCCCATTATAAATCATGAGTAAATTTTTTAAGAGGTTATCCCTCCAGGAATCCAAAGACACAATCTTCCACCCACAACATTAAGGAGATCCAGGGAAAAACATATCCACCCTCTAGATTTACATGGACTCTAGTGGCATTACTCCTAACCAAGGTAAAACCATCTCTCTACCAATCTTTCAAATCGAAACCAGTTCACTATCTATTTTTTTCTCTTCTCTTCTGAAAACTATTTCTTTTGTTATTCCTCCCTCTTACACTTGTTCTCTATCAATAAATCTCTATTTTTTCCTACCCCCCATCCTAAACTTTGAATTCCTCCTTTTATATTTTTTACTTGCTGCACAAGAGTTGATGGCCGCCTTCCCTGGTTGTCAACACTCCCATCCTCCATTAATTATGCTTATATTCCTTGTGAGTGTTCTCAAAGGCATCATGAGTTTGTGTACTTATCTTGTAGTCCAAATTAAATTCATGGTTAGTCCATTAAGTCTCACCAACCAACCTTTAATGGTTTTCTGAAAAATAGTTCATATTTCTACATAAGAAATCCATAGATATGCCAAGCAAGATACCTCCTCATCTCTGGAATCGATGTCTCTTGACTCAGTCCCATTTATAAAAAAATTTTGTTTATTGTAAAAATATTTACAATGAATTTTCCTAAGATAACCATGGTTTCTGGTTGTCATAGACCCCCCCCACCCCTGCAATGGAACACCGCCCTTGGTGTTCTTTCTACTCATTTACAAAACAAGAAAAAAATGGAAATACATAATGTCTTTATTGAGATTTATACATAGTTGAATAGATTATTTATGGCCATATACACATTTGCTCTAACGGACAAACAAAAATGGATATTTAGCTTTCATGGCATCACCCATTTCCCAAGTGCATTCCTATGGCCCAAAATATCTCCACTAAAATTTGACTTGTTCTATGCCTCAATTACGTAGGATGAGACTCCTCCAACCTAGAATACACAATGGCTATAGCTGGAAATCTCCCTCTAGTTCCACCTATATCTCAATCCAATCAATCACATGGTCAGAATCCTATACATATCTTTTAAGAAAATAAATATGGAAAACATCATGAATTTTAATTGATGGAAGTAAGGCCACCCTATAGACCAGTAGTCCAATCCTTTCAAGGATTTCAAAAGGCCCACAATATCATGGTGAAAACTTGGCACATGACCCAATCCTTAAGGAACTCTTATTGGGTTCAATTCTTAATTAAACATATTCCCCAACTTGGAATAATTTATGAACCCTGTGTAGGTTTTAGCCCTATATAGAAATTACCTGCAAATGAATTATTAAAATAAAAAAAATAATCAATGGGGAGAAAATAAAAAATATATATACACAGATATTTCCCCTAGATCGAAAAACCGGGACTACCAGGTTGGTTTTTAATTATAATCCTTTCAATTTTACAATACACACACACACACACACACACACACACACACACACACATATATATACATGCCAAAGAATTCATAAACCCCAATCCATTAACCCTCGATTATAACATAATTGTAATCCCCTTGACTGGATGTACAAAATACCATGGGCATAAAACCATCATGCCCAAAACCTTGTGCAAAACCCATGTGCAAAATCATGGGTATGTTCGCCCACCATATTCGGTTCTGCCCCCTATCCTTCGATCTACATATATATAGGAAAAAATAAATTTCAGGGGCATTTCCCTATACCTTGTGTAGGGGGACTACCTTCCCCTATAAATTACGTGAAAGGGGGAGCTTCCGTCCCTCCTGTGACCCTCTTGTTGTGTCCAACGTAATGAACATGAGGAGTCTTCACTACCCCCAACCCTATGTGCATATGACTAATCATGGAAAGAATATAAAACACACCCAAAATTATCCCACTTATTTTCTTTTTACACATATGGGGTCACAAGAGAGCTCAGCCATTGATCCATCACTCCAATGCCCATTGTTTTTCTACACCATGAAAACTTCTCAGTGCTCACAGACTTTGTCAATCCATATGAAACGTTATTCAAAGTGCCCACATTTACCAGAAACAACTTTTTGTCCTCAACCATATCCCTCACAAAGTGATACTAACCATCAATGTGCTTTGTCTTTAAATTAAGGTTCCTTACCAAGAAAAATGCACTTTGGTTGTCACAGTCTACAATGATATCTCGTTGTAGCAAACCCATACCTAAACATAATCTTGACAACCAAACTTCTTCCGTACTTGCAAGAGTGGAGGTCATGTATTCTTCCTTTGTATTTGAAAGTGCCACTACATACTATCTCTTGATCATCCAACTTAGAGCTCTTCCAAATATGTTAAACGCATACCCACTTGTATATCTTCTCTGATCTAGATCTCCAATCTAGTCTACATAAACTAAGCCGTAGATTTTCAAATATATGTCCAATCTTGGTCTTCCTTTGTACCACAAGCCATAATCACTAGTGGCATTAAAATACCTAAAAACTCGCTTCACTATTGTTCAATTCTCCTTCCCTGGTTTTTAACTAAACCTGCTCAATGCTCCCACTATATGTGGAATGTCTAGTCTAGTACATACCATTCCATGCGTTAGGCTACCAACTACACTTGTGTACTCAACATGGGACATGTCTTGTTCTTGTTCTTCTGTCTTGGGACACTGTTCAACATATGACTTTACACCCACACGAATAGGAACCTTAATCGATTTACTATCCTACATATTAAATATCTAAAATATTGCCTTGACATACTTCCTCTAGTTTAACCAAAGCTTCATATTTGCCTAATCTCTTTTAATTTCCATGCCCAAAATATAGTTTACAGCACCAAGGTCCTTCATGTCAGATCTTGAGGATAATTGGGTCTTCAAATTCTAGACAATTTCTTTGTCATTTCCAATTAGGAACATATCATCCATATACAACACCAAATAAATAACACGGTCACCAATTAATTTAAAATACACAGAGTGCTCCACTTTTCTTCTCGTGAAGCAAAGTCCCCATATATATATTTATCAAATTTATGATACCACATCCTTGGTGATTGCTTTAACCCGTACAAAGGATTTTTAACCTACATACCAATTCTTTCTTACCCTTCACCACAAAGTCTTTAGGTCGCTTCACGTAGATCTCTTCTTCCAGATCCCCATGAGAAAATGTTGTCTTCAAATCCATCTGTTTTACATCAAAATCAAAAGAAAAAAAAACATATAAAATTAATCTAATAGAAGCTAACTTGGCAACACGAGAAAACTATCACCAAAATCAATTCCTGACACATGGGAATAACCATTTTCTACCAACCAAGCTTTGTATTTGTTCATGTTTCCTTTTTCCTTAATCTTCTTCTTGAACACCCATTTACCTCAAATGGGTTTTCTAGCTAGCAAGTCCACCAGATCCCAAGCCTCATTTTTGTCCAAAGATGCCATTTCATCAACCATGGCCTATTTCCAGAGTTTTCCGTCCTATGAATGTACTACCTCCTTGATAATTCTAGGATCACCATGAGTAATAGATAGAGAAATTTTTTAATAGAAAGTAGATGGACTATACATTTTTGGTTGGCTTCTCTCTCAAACTGATCCTCTCAAAGAAGGATTTTGTGAATCTTCCTCTTCTGATTCTTGTTGCATTGCAGAGTTTGATTCTTCCTCCTTTAGCTCAAACTCTATATTATGGGGTTCCTCTGGTAGGACTTCATGTTTAACATCTTTCAGTGCTCAAAATGCTACATCCTGGTTGTACACAACCTTCCATGTTTCTAGGTTACAAATCATATAACCTTCTAAACCATCCTTATACCCAATAAAGATGCACCTTTCAGATTTACTATACAACTTGGTTCTTTTTTTATTGTTAACATGTACATATGCATCATAGCCAAATACCCTCAAATCTTAAATAGAGGGCTCATTACCAATCCATACCTCATGTGGACTATTATCCTCCAATGGTTATGAAAGTGATATTTTAACCAGGTAACATGTAGTCTCCACTGTTGCTGCTCAGAATTCCTATCCTAACCTAGTACCATTAAGCATGCTTCTACCTATTTCCATCAACTTTCAATTCATTCTTTCTACTACTTCATTTTTTTAAGGTGTTTATGGATTAGTCTTTCATCATGCTATACCACACTTCCTATAGAGATCCTCAAATTCCTTCTTGCAGAACTTTCCACCATTATCTCTCCTCAACACCTTGATCTTCTTCTCTATTTAATTTTCCATGGGAGCCTTAAATTATTTAAACCTATCAAAGAATTCATATTTGTTCCCAAGGAAGTATATCCATATATTCCTCGAGAAGTCATCTATAAATGAGACATAGTATACATACTTTCCCAGTGATGCCACTGACATAAGTCCAAACACATCACTTTGCACAAGCTCTAATATACCTCTCACCCTCTTAGAAGTACACGGAAAACTCACCTGATTATGCTTCCCATACGCACAGTGTTCTTGTAGATCAAAATCCATAGAGAAATTAGACATACATTCTACCTTACAATTACCATGTAGTATTCAAAGGCCCTTATCTCCAATATGTCCAAGCCTTTGATTCCATAACATGGTATTTTATCAAGAGGCCACTAGGTTTTTTCCCCACATTCACAAACAACAAAACTATTGCATCCATCAATAATATTTCTACCAAAAATCTTGTACAAAGTTCCAATGTGAGCTCCCCACATTAATACCAATGTTCCCTGAACCATATTGCAGGCATATTTCTAGAAAAATGTTTTTAAACATACATAATCCATCTTGCTTATGAAAATCATATATCTGGCCAATGCAAGAATATGAAAAACACCAGGATGTGTTTGAATCCTTCCACCTTGCAACTTCAACTTGAATTTTCTACATCTCATGATTCTGGGCTTCCTATCAACCCCTAAGAAGACATCACCACCATCATATTTCTCATACTCACAGAATCACTCTCTATGGGTAGTGAATTTAAATGATTCACCTGAGTCAATCAACAATGCCTCATGATCTACATGTGTTCTTGAAGAAGAATACACGTACACATTTCCACCTTCATCTGTGATGGTTTTCACCTCTATAAAAGAACCATCATGAGATCCGTTTCCTTTCATAGGACCTTTAGATATATATTCCTTTTTGTAGTTGTCTTCCTTTTCATATTTCCAACATACTTTTATATTTTTACATAGACATTTAGATCTCCCACTTGAGGACTTATTTTTGTTTATGTTCTGGAACCATCCTTTTATAGACAAGGAATCTCCATTTTGGCTCTCCATATTCTTTTTGTCTCATCTCCTTTCACAACAAGGATGAGACTAACTCATAAAAATTCAAGGTAGTTGTATTGATACCTAGAACAATAACACGACTATTCCACGAATTTGGTAGATAACACAACAAACTAATGCACTTATCTTCATCTAAAATATTTATATCAACAAATAAAAGATAGCTTACGACAACATTAAAGGTGTTGTCATGTTTTGTTACCGAGTCTCCATCCTTCATCCTCACGTTATAAAATGTTTTTTGTAGGAATAATTTGTCTACCAGAGACTTAGATTAGTACAAAGTCCTTAACTTGAACAACAAATCCCTTGTCATTGCTTCCCCTGATACATTAAACAATATTGTATCTCAGATACACAACCATATTATGCTGTGTTCCTTCTGATCCAACTTCACTCAGTATTCTGCTAAAATTTTCATTGGTTTAGTACTTGGTTCTACCATGATCCACTAACATTTATCCCCTTTCAAATCCTCCATCTTGGGCTTCGAAAACTCAAAACAATGATCATTAAATTTCTCGATATCTATCTTTCCACTTCACACCATCTTCTTCCATCAGAACATTTTATCAAGCAAAACCCCTCAACAATAATGGCATCCACTTGAAACTAAAATAACTATAATAACATATGTATGTTTTAACCATATATAGAAATTACCCTCAAACAAATTCTTGAAACAAAAAATTAAACAATGGCGAGAACATAAATAAAAATACACAAAGAGATTTTCCCCTCGATATAAACAATGGGACTACCAGATTGATTTTTCATTATCTTCCTTTCAATGTTGCAATAAATATATATACATGTCGAAGAATTCATAAACCTGAATCTATTAACCTTGGATTAGAACATAACTTTAGTTCCATTGATGGGATTTGCAAAATACCACAGGAAAAAAAACATCATGCCCAAAACCATGTGAAAAAACTGTGCACAAAACCATGTGTAGGTCTGCAAAGCATATTTTGATTCCCCCCATCCTTGGGTCTGCATATATATAGGAAAAAAAAATTCCTGATACACTACTATGGATCCCATACAGGGGGGCTATCGCCCCCCTATAAACCCCCTATAGGGGTAATTTCATCCCCCATGTGACTCCCCTGTTGTAACCGATGCAATGAACAGGGGTGGTTGTCATTGCCCTAGACCCTATGCACATGCGAAACATCATGGAAACAATATAAAAAATACCTAACACCCTCTTTAGCTCCGAATATAGTTTTTTTTCTATCGTATGCCACCCTTAGATTCTACATTATAACATGAATTTGCTACTTCATTTCCTTGAGCATATCTGACACAATATGCACCTTTTTTTTCTAAATCATTCTATATGATAGGAGTATTACAACTCCTCCCATACATTTCCTCAAATGGACTTATCCTTATGGATTCATGGTATCCATTTGTCCGTAAAATCCATAAGTGGGAGGTAATCCTCCCACTTTTTGGGCTCACACATCACATACATCCTCAATATATCCTCAAGGATCCTATTTTTCCTCTCCGTTTTCTCATTTTTCTGTGGATAGTATGTAATTTTGAATGCGAATTTTGTCACCAAACCTTTAAACAATTCCTTCCAAAACCATGAAGTGAACTTAGCATCTTTATCTAAAATAATTTTCATGGGGATACCATGTAGCCTCATAATCTCCTTTTTGAATACTTGTGCCACTTCATTAGTAGAATTAGTGGACATTTCTACCACCAAATGAGTTATCTTCCTCATATTATCAATCATTACCATGATTGCATCATGTTTCTTAGATGTTTTAGGTAATCCTATAATGAAATCCATAGAAATTACCTCACATTTCCATTCTAGAATGGGAATAGGCTGCAACAAACATGCTTGATTCCTACAGTCGACTTTTACTTACTGGAATTATATAAATTTTCAAACAAAATCAACCACTTCTTCAAATTGGACAATAATTATACCTTTTAATGGCTATTAGGGTCTTTCAATACCCTAGATGGCCTAATTAAGGATTAACATGAAACTCCATCATTATTTTCATTTTTAATCCATCATTAGTTGGCACATACATTATGTTTTTAAATCTAATTATGCTATCATTACTGAGGTGATATTCCTCACTCTCAACATCTTGTAAGAATTTTTCTTTCACTTATTGATAATTCTCATTTTGTTGTCCAACACTTTTGACCCTTTCTACCAAGTTTATTTTATAAGAACATATAGTTGTCAAGTCATTCAATTAAATTATTCTACATAGAGCATCAACATCCTTATTTCATTTTCTTTTGATGTACTTAATCTCAATGTAAAAATCATTGAGCATGGTCAACCATGTTGATTTTGTAGTATTCAACTTCAGTTGTTCAAAAAAATACTTGAGCCCACTATGGCCGGTCATGAGTGTCAGTTTCCTTCCAAGGAGGTAATCCTTCCAAATTTTCAAAGCATGAATGATGGAACCTAACTCTAAGTCATGAGTTACATAATTAACCTCATGTTAATTTAATTTCCTTGACTCAAAGAGTACTACATGTCCTTCGTGCATTAGGACTCCACTAAGCGGTTTTATGCAGGCATACCTGAACACCACACAATCCTTGTCACGATCTGCAATCCTCAACACTCGTACATTAGTAAGGAAATTTTTTAATTTCTCAAATCTATTTTCACATTAAATATTTCACTCAAATTGCTTTCCTTTTCTCTAAAAAACTATGAGTGGATGGCTTATCTTGGAGAAATTTCAGAAAAAATATTTTGTAATATCTTGCCAATCCTATGAATGATCTAATAATATCCACATTCTATGGAGTTGGCCACTCCATTATGGCCTTGAGCTTATCTTGATCCACTCTTATGCCTTACTTGGAGACAATTTGACATAAATAATGTATCTATTTTTGGGAGAAATCACACTACATAAACAGCTGTAGCATTGTGGCCATATGTTTTTCATTCTTTCACTTTTTCCTTGAGTACACTACTTTGTCATCAACAAACACAATGACAAACCTATCCAAAAAAGGATGAATAACATTGTTCATTAAGAAAGTAAATGTGGCAGGGGAATTAGAAATCCCAAAGAGTATGACTACAAACTCATAGTGTCGATATCTTGTCGTGAAAGAAGTTTCATGAACGTCTTCCTCCTTGATCCTTACTTGATTTTATCGTGACCTCTTGTTGATCTTGGAGAAGACTACTACTCCTCTCAACTGATCAAATAGATCATCTATCCTTAGCAATGGGTACTTCTTCTTGACGGTCACCTTATTTAACTATATATGATCAATGCATAATTGAAGTGTTCCATCATTCTTTTTTATAAATAATACATGTTCTCCCCATCGACACACACTTGGCCTTATGTATCCTTTGTCGAGCATTTGATTTAGCTAGAATTTCAGGTCCACCAACTTAGGGGTACTCATCATATACAGTGTCGTGGATGTTTGTGCTACTCCGAGTACCAACTCAATAGAAAATTGTATCTCTATGTGAGGAGGTAATCCAAGAACCTCCACTAGAAATACATTTGTGACTACTACAAAACAAGGCACCTTCTCAATAGTTCCATCTCTTCATTCTCAATATCATTGGAAGTTTTCTCATCACTAGAAATATCCACTACAAACAATGTGCATCCATCTCTGCTGTTGCTCTTGGCTTGCATAGTAGTAATATATCTTAATGATGTAGGCCTGACTTTCCCCTACTTTCTCCCTACTCATTTAAGCATTAGCCTTTTTCATGAAAAACCATTTCATACCCAATAATATGATATATGAACCTAATGGAAATGCATTCTAGTGTGTTGTTGTGGGAATGCCCCTAAGTTGAAATGCACATGACCTTACCCAATAAGTGGCTTGCCTTTTTGTTTTGGTTTATAACGAACCAACCATGGTCCTTCATGCACTTTCCTAGAAATATTTCATTTGTAAACAAGTTCTAGGCTGACATAACTATAATTAGAACATGGATCAATCAAAATGGAAATAATTTGATCATTCATGTTACCTTCCATCTCAATGATCTATTCTTGGTGGTATTCCTGTTGTTTGTCCACTATTGCGTAAATTTTAGGCATAGTCTAGGCTACCTCACCCACAATCAAAGATTCTTGGCTATTGCATAAATTTGGTTCAAAGTTTTCTGATGTGGACAAACCATTTTTCTATGGTTTTCACCACATGTCCAACATTTTAGTGGCTCTTAGCCTTCAAACTTGAGTTCTTGTAGTTCTAAATGTTGCACATTTTTATTAATAATAATGTTAATTTTCTTTTGGAATTAGGTTATTAGGGCTAGATACTTAATGTCCCTTTTCTCTAAATTATTCTTAGGCCAATCCTTCTTTTTCCCAATGGTGTTATTTTCCTATCGGCTACTCTTAATTTCTGGTTTGTTTGTTTTTTTTTTTTTTCTCATTGCATTATTTTAGTTTCTTGATAGATTTGTTCAGAGTATAAGCCTATAAAAACTCAATTTTATCTCTAAATTCCATATACAACCCACTAATAAACCTTTGAATATTGGATTTATCATCTCTAGTAGTATGGTACATACCTCAATAATTCTAGGAACTTGATGACATATTCATCATCTCATGGTTTCCCCATCTTGAGTTCATATAACTCTTTATCTTTTCTATCATAATAATGTTCATATAGGTATTTCTCTCCTAAGAGTTTTTCAAATTCATGTAAAATTAGATCCTTCTAAACAATACCTCTCGCATTGTTCCAATCTTTCCACCATATTTCTTCCTTCCCTTTTAAGCTATAGGTGGAAATTTTAGCTTTCATATTTTCAGAATAGTCATGAATTCTGAAAAACATCTTCATGACAAGCAGCCAATCTTCTATATCCCTTTATTTCTTCATATCCCCATCAATTTTGGGTGCCATGTCTTAACTAAGCACCTCAAGCATGGGACTCTTTCCCTTACATCCTAAATGATGATGATGATAATGGTGAGAATGATGGTGCTACCTCTTAGAAGAAAAAATAGATGGTCTGCTAGAAGGATGCACATGTGTTCTAGTCCCTCCTTTTGGGTTGCTCAATTATACATCTCCTAGAATAATACTATTACTCCCTTGTCTATTCCTCCTTCTAGATCTACCACCAGTTTCCGCATTAGTGTTATGTTTTAACTCCTCATCGATTTTCCTATCTCTATGATTGGCCCTCATCTCGAATTTCATATGCCTTTGCAAATACGAGATAAGTTGCATGATAAATGCATTTATCCACAAATAAAATATCTAACTAGTCATGTTAACTAAATTATTCCAATGTCACTTAAAAAAGCCTCTTAACAACAACTCCAAATATTTGTATCCAAATGTATTGATTGAAAGGGTTTTCCTTATCAATTAGAATGTGATGAAAATCTTGTCGTGACGATGGACCACACTTAATGGCTCAGAACGCATCGATGATGTTATTTTTATCGAAAAAAGTTCTTAGATTCAATAATATCGATCACAGAAACCTAAATTCAAATGGTCTTTTTTTTTTATATAACATTTTCTACCTTGAATCCCTTTATGATGTGATTTCTTTTTCCATGTTGACTACAAAAATATCATATAAGGATTTGAATTGTTCCAAATTCCTTTTTATTATTACTACCCTAGCCTTTATCTCTAATAGTAGCTTTTCCATTTAAAATTATTCCCCATTTCCATTGCTTTCCATTTTGAACCTCCTTTGTTAACTCAATTTTGTATGTTGGGATGAAGTATTAATTTATGAAGATCGTTGATTATTTTAAGGTAGGAGATTTATGAACTATGGAGAATTTATGGTCAGTACAACATACCTTAACATAGATCAATTCATTTCTATGTTTTAGTGTCTTTCTTGTCTTCTTTGGTTATATGAGATAAGTTGTTTCAATTTGTGACATATCTTTTATTTTCTCCTTTACTATTGCTTGTTTGTCCTCACATTTTCACTCTTTTATATAAACAATTATGAGTTTCAAGGTTCTTTTCTTACACTCATGGTCCATTTTAGTGTGCTTATTTATTTCCTATATGATAGCTTTGATATCTAATTTATTTTCCATACAAGAATTTCTATTTAATTTTCCTTTTTTATATTTAATATTGTTTCTCAAGTTACAACTTTTATAAATCATTCATTGTTCCTATTTGTCAATTTCTTGTAATCTAGACTACGTTTGTAATACCCCTAGTCTTTTATGATATAAATATATATACTGTGATATTTGGATAGTACCCCGGATGCTTATAACGATTACGATGGTGATCGAGATTCATTTCACGATAGCAATTATTGCCTATGTATATATAATATATATATATATGGATTTTAGAGCTAGATTTCCAAGGACATATATCTCATTTTGGAAAAGTGGTCGAAGGGTAAAGATTTTAAATATTGTACATATTTCTATATTAATAAAATATCGATTGGATGTGGATACCATTCCACATAAAAGAGTATGAAGGGAACTGCAACTATATGCCAATGGAAAATGGGTGTTGTGTTTGTTGTTTGGGAAAAGGACATGTGGGGCCCACATTTCTTTAAGGAGTGCCACATGCCACGGAAAGGCCATGCATATTTGGAAGGTGTATATTTTTCTTAGAGAGATAGAGGGAGGCATTATGGATTTTACACATTATAGTATTCCATTCTGGTGTACTTGGTTATGGTGTAGCAAGCTAGTGAGCCCTGTGCTTGGGGTTTTTGGCTAGCTTGAATTTTGTCTAAGGCTAGAAAGGTGTTGGCGGAGCAACAGGAGCTCATGCAAGCCTAGGATGATACCTTCTTTAGTTTTTCGTAAGGAAATTTGAAAGGTGGGAACCATTAAGGAACTAGTAGGGCGAAGATAAGGAGTGTACCACTGGAGAAAGTTCGACGGAGTTGGAGCATATGGTTGGGGCAATGTTTGATGGATGCATCCATTGTGTAGAGGTATGTGTTTCTTATTTGGTTTCTTCAATAGTTTTTATATAGATGTAACCATAAGTTGTGGGTGACCTGTACTTGAAATTGATGAACCACGTGGCTTATGGCTTGGTGGAACATGGAGATACTCTAGGACATTACTTATTTCATACCAGAAAAGTGTTAATGTTTATTGTATTTTTTTGGGCAATTTATGAATGTGCGTTGGAATCCCTAGTCTTTTAGATTATATGACTTATTTTCATTAATAATTCCCCTAATTTTAATATTATTTTTTTATGCAATTATGTATTATGGTGTATAATGGCTTTTATATCTTAATTTCATATTTATGCATTTTGGACATACGCCATTCTTGTATTCTTCATTGCATTCCTTGTTTCTGCACGTAGATATTGGAATTATGAGTGGTGTGGTTTCAGTAGAATGTCCTAGTAGGGAGCTAGGGATGTTATAAGGTTGTTTGAGAGCACATTTTTCAATATAGGTCTGATTTGGCATAAAATGGGAGAAAAATGAGAAAATTTGAATATGTCGCCCAACCTTTTGTTGTAAGTATAGTGTTGGGATTGATTAAAACTTACCTAAAATAAATAGTATAGAGGGTAAGAGGAGATTAGAAGGATCAAATTCTATGGAAGAATTACTAAATTTGATCTGTCGAATGCTAAATTTTATGTGTAGGGAACCATTCCTATGTATTAGATTTTATTTGGATTATATGTATATGTGTGTGTGAAATGCACAATTTTTGGAACACTATAAGGCATATCAAAATGAACCTAGGATTTGTTTTACATTGGGATTAGAGTCCACAGTGGATGGGTTTGACATGAGCATTTTGACTGTGCCAACATGGTTGTGGAGGTGGAACCATAAATTATGTAAGTAGCCAAATATCACATTGAGAAAGTGAGCGCCACCACGGTGAGATGTCATGCCACAAAGGCTAGCAGATTGGAACCATTTTACAATCTGGTAGGCCATGACATTGAGGGGACTAAGTTAGAGTGGTAGGGCACAAGGTTTAGTGTTAAATAATGGAGGGTTTGATGTTAATTAACTAAGTGATTACCTTCATAATGGAACGCTGATGGAGGTGTGGAACTCAAGTCCATGTGATCTTGGGAGGATCGTTAAAGCGTAGAGAAGTTGGCATCTAATGACGACAATGGTTGATGGATCAAAGAGATCGAGATATTCAAATCCCATGAGAGTACAAAGTCATGTTAAAAATTATTCTATTTTAGAGTCTGATGTGTTTAAGCAAAATTCATCTACCAAGGGATATTATATATATATATTATATATATATATTTTTTTTATTCTAATGCTGGCACATGGTGCATGGAGGATCCCATGCTATCATTTAATTTGTATTATTTAATATCATATTGTTTTTGCACCATGTGTAAATGGGTGGACCTGAGGTCATTCCACATGTGGTGCCATGGAGGCATAAGATTAATATGCGAAGATAACCGATTGATTTGGAATGGGAGTGCTTATATATATATATATATATATATATATATATTCGAGATTTTTTATTATATGCATATAATCTTGTTTATATATATATAGCTCGTGGACATTATATACAGGTCGATGTGTGGATGCATGGAGGACCCCGCAATTATATAGTTTATATATATAGATACACACACATTAATGAATGTGTTTCATGTTGTGAGCATATAATGAAACTTGCAAGGGTGTAATTACAAGTGTGTCATGTGGAAATTGAGAGGGGTTAGGCCCACATTTCGGACGTGGAACTCACCAATGAATGTGAGTAAGGTTCTATAATTCATGAGTTTTTTTCTAATCAGTCTAGGGTGGGCATGGCGTTAAGGATTAAAAAGTTAGTTTGTAAATTTAATTGACTTATATAACTTTGTAGCAACTCTTGACTAGAGAGGGAGAGATGTTTAAATTCATAGGGCCATATTTTTGCACTCGCGAGTCAAAATTTGTCGTCTAATTAATCGAAATAAGTGGAATTTCAACCAAAACGTATCTCCCAAGATAAACAAGAGATTTGGAGGTAGAAATTTAATAGAAAACATGGAGAAATCTATAAGAGTTTGGAAAGAAGAATTATCTCTTAATTACAAAATTTGAAGGGAATAAATTTATACTCAAGTGTTAGAGGTGCCCTTAATTAAAAATTAAGGGTAAAAAATAAAATATAACAATAAATAACTTAGAGTTGGAGGTGAGAAGTCTAAATATTATTGAAATTTCCCCAAATACTAAGTATTCATATTTTTCGATATTTTTCGATATTGTGAAGTGATGTATTCATGTTTCATAGACCCTTAACTATCATGAACCGTGATTGTCCTGACCTCTCTCAGCATCTCAGTAGTCTAGTCACTTTTTGGTTTTGAAGTGTTTTTTCATTACTTTCCTTTCCTTTTAATTAAATAAGACTAAATCTGAGGTAAATAAACATATCTATATTCAACATAATTTTAAAATACAAATAAAAGTTTAACTTAATAATACTTGAGTACTTTCCCGGATGCGGGTGTTAGTTAGGCTTTTATGGGCGAGGACGGTCGCATTTACAGCCAAGTGGTCGTCGCCTCGTGACATCTGGGCCGAAGGCTCTTGAAGCCGTCCGGCCAGCGTTAATTACCGCCCCTCCAACGATGCAACAGGCTTAATTGACAGGGGGTCTGGATCGATGTGCCGAGAGGTTAGTTGTGCCGATGGGAGAAGCTCTGGTTATGTGCAACCAGGCTTCATCCTGAGCGTTTTAGTTGATTTCTGGTGTGGCCTGGTGGTTTTGAGAGGCAAGGGGAGTCAGAACGCCCATAGCGCAGCCTTCCTGAATGCATTGGCTCCCAGAATTGTTCGCAAGGTCTGTTTGAATTGCTCCACCTGGTTAACTGGTCGGGCCTGGCTTGTTTTCTGTCTTAGCACCATTCTCTTCCCGGCCCGAACTCGGTCTTGGGAGAATTGTTGTGTTTGCTCTCTTGCACGGCTTCCCCAGTGCAACATTGACAACGTCGAGGGGGCAACATGCCGAGAGATCGACAGAGGGGCGCCTGCAGGAGGGGGGGTTCGAGAGCCAGGTCTGGGGCCTCTGGACCTCAATCCTCTGACTCCTCAGAAGGCACCCACCCTCCACAGCAACGAGGAAGAGGGCGCGGCAGAGGGCGGTCCATGGCATGTCCGTTCGGAGGTCATTCTGCCACCCGTTTCAGGCACTCCTGCATTCTGGATAACACAGTTTACTTCGTCTCGGTGCGCATTGAAAAATGCGAGCACCATGACAGGCCGGGCAACCCAGCAGCTCCACTTCCACCTTCGTCTACCAGGGAGCATCAATCTCAGCCTGTGGAGGCCGAGAGTGAAATGGCGCAGAACGCTGCTGGCCCAAGTGGAGGAGGCTCAGCACTTCAGCATTCAGACTCCAGCACTTCCGAATTCTCAGGCTGCCCGGGGGTGGAGGAACCTGATGGCCACTTCATCCCGCCATCAGTGGAGGCGACACCAAGCCCTTACACCTGAGAATGCCGCGTGGACGTCCAGAGGTTTGATAGCGTGTCATTGGTATGAGTCAGTTTTTGTACACGTCAGTTATGTGTCCGAGTCTGTTATGTGTCTTTCTGTCATGGCTTCTAGCCTGTAAATCTGTAATGGTCATGTTATATAGCGTTTATAAGGGTTATGATCAACAAGCGTCTGTACTTCAGTTAAATTTGCATAAGAACAGAGTCTGTAAATCTTCCTCTGCGATAGCAGGGCGAGGATGGGTCAACTTTAGCTGTTTTGAACACTATTTTAGCGATGGTCTGAGGTCCACGGATAGCTCATTGAGCACAGGCTCAGACTCAATGTCTTCTTGTCCAGATTGCCGACCCACGGTGGCAAATGTAACTCAAATGTAATGCTGGCACTGTAACCTTTTTGTACCATAATAGAATTAGTTATATTTACAAAAAAAAAATAATACTTGAGTACTTCCTTGTTTTGCGCCTGGTTTAATGGTTAGATTTCATGTATGTTCTAATGGAAATTAATGAACTAGTATGCTTCGCATTTTTTATTTATTTCTCTTGATTTTTTATAAGTTCACGAGTGTTCCTTTCGAGAAGTTGTTTAATATTTAAATTTGAGTTTTCTATGTTAAAATTCCTAAAAGTTTATATGTCAAGAACACCTAATTTCCTAAAAAACACATATGAGATTTTATTAATTCTACATTATGTTGGTTAGTATTGATATTATTTTTCATTGATAATTTGAAATTATTCAGTTGTTTTGTTAAATTCCTTTAGGTTTATTACAATTTATTTTAAAATGGCTAGAAAAGGAATGACCGAGGCATATAGACTTATAATTCAAGAAATCAAGATGAAAATGAAATCAACATAAGCTTGAGATTTGACAATACCAATTTAAATATTTCCCTCTTTTCATATTCAAATTATAGGAATCAAGATGGGCTTGAAGAATTTTTTACTTCTTTTGAAGAAAGAAAATGGGTAAAATAAAAAAATTTAGATGATGAATCTTCTTTACATTATGAAGCATTGGGAAAATTGAGTTGCATAAAATTGAGGCCACACCGAACATCTTTCATCTTTCCTTATTACGAAATGATTATTTGGATTTTGATGCATGCACTAATATATTCCATTCATGACCACGAGCAAAATATGGTTTTCTTCTCGAAGCATAAAATCCTTAGTTTTATATATGACTTAAATCCTCCTAAAATCTTTTTGACAAAAAAAAATAGATGAATTCCATGATAATGGCCTAAAAAAACAACAAGGATTAAAAATTAGCTATTATAGAGTGGCTTCCTTGCCATGAGAAATGCAAATTGAAAAGGGGTAAATGTCAACTAGTATCCATGGTGAAACTCTCTTTAAGATATATAGTCAAGATGCTTTCTAGACTATATCAAAAAGTGGATCTTCAACATTGTAAGGTTGAATGGGCTCCTCTTAATTATGAAATTCACAAAAAATAAAAAGGATTAAATTGGGCAAATATTCTATCTCAAAATATATCATAAGCCATTAAATTATCCATAACTTCTCCTCTTAGGTTTTAATAGGGTTTTATATGTTTTCTTATATAATTGACATTTTTATGGCCTTAGTTCCATTTCCATTAATGTAATTGAGCTATTATTTAGATCATTAACAAACTATACAAGATTACACTATTATATTATGGGAAAATCGATTTGAACATCACTTTTATGATATTTGAAACAATATCATGATTCTTGTGTATAAAGTTTTGTTTGGAAAAACTCTGTCTAGAATTAATAAAGATATTTACAAAACCCTGTCTAAAATTGGGTATCTATTTGTTGAAGAACAATTTCCCTTTATCAGAATTTATGGAAGTGAGGTAGGACCTCACATGTTTCTAAGATATATTCCTAATATGCTAGATGTAAGAGAATGTTGAAAAGAGTACAACAAGAAATGCTAAATTTAGGAAGTGCTAAAAATAAATGGATAAATATTATAGATGAAGAAAAAAACAAATATGAAATAAATGTATAAGCCCAAATAAATTGCGCAATGAAAGATCACAATGAAAGAGCGTGATATTAATGATAAAATTACTTATTTATACATGTGTAATCTAGGTATGATGCAATTGTGTCTTATTAACTTATTACCAGTAAAAAAATGTAAAACTAATTGCATATTATACAATATACAATAACAATCTTGAATTATTATTTAACATTCTCCAGTTAATCTGAAAGGACATGTGACATGCCGTGTAACCTTCTCAACTTTTCAAACTTTGTAAATATGTATACGATCTTCTATGAAGTAGGAAAATGTGTCACATGAATAACTTTGGCCTCCAAATAATCTTGAATCAAGTGATATTTGGTGTTAATATAATTGCTTCAAGAAACTTGGGATTTCTCCCCAATTGAATTTCATAAGAGTTGTAGACTAGTAGTGGAGTTGAAGGCTTTTATATCTCCTACAAGTCTTCAAGTATTTTGTGAAGCCAAATGATTCTTTTTGTAGCTTGGGCTATTGCAACATATTCGTCTTTGGTTGTAGAATCATGAGGAACATATTGCTTGGGCGATATTCAACTCATGGTTGGGGTTCCAAGACTCATCAAATAACTAGAAGTAGAGAGTCCATTCCCCTTATCTCTATCAAAATGATAATTTGAATAGCTAGTGAGATGGAGATCACTAAACTTATAATAGGCTGCAGAAATTCAATCTTGCAAGAGATTGGGGAACAACCTTTATTGCATCTGCAGAAGTTCGACATACTCAATTATTTCGTCTAGCATTGATGCTCTATCAGTCTGCAAATATATAACAGCAAATTTAGCAATCGTTCCATCAATGTAATTTAAAGAAAAAAATCAAAAGAACTTAAAACAACACGAAAACACTAAAGGTTGAGCCTAGTAGTAAAAGCGACAGTGTTCATCCACAAATAGAGTAGGAATCAGATTAGGAACTAACAACTATGAATGCATGCTCTTACCATTATGGATTTGCTATTCTATTACTTAAGAAAACAATCACTAAATTAATACCTCATTTAGAAATGCCTCTTTTACTGTACTTTCTTAGCATTCGGAACGAGCTCATGCAAAGCTTTCAAGTTTTGTGCAATTATCAGACAACGTTGCTGCGAGATAGTAAAAAAAAACCATTCTTTATTCACTCAACTGTATCCATCTCTACAAATCTCTTATACAATGACCTGTCGCAAGTTTTCTTTTAATATGACTCCCATAACTTAGACATTTCGTACAATATAACAATTTTTAAAAACACATTATTTATTGACTCAACTGCATGCATTTCTGCAAATCTCTTATACGATGACCTACTCCAAGTTCATTTTTAAAATTATTAAAGTAACTGAAATAATCATATAAATATAAATATATTGAATGTGAAGATAAATAAACTGTATATAATCTAAAATGGGATACATATATTAATATTAACTCCTTTTTATAGAAATGAATCCATTATGATGTTATTTTCATGGAGTTCAGATTGCCAACAACCAGCTAACTCGTGCTTAAATCACAACCAAAATCAACATTGCCAAAACACCATACGAGATGTTCCAACCCACGGTAATTTCATATATGACTACTACGATACATTCCATTCATCCAGCTGAAGGTCTGCGACTAAATTTTGCGGACCGTGAGGAGGCTAATCAGCTACTTACACACATGTAAGATTATCCTTAACCCAGTGTTTATTCAGATTTTCTTAAGGGTTAGATAAATTTAACATACACAAGATCATCTTCATGTAAAGACTTGACATCAATTACATTCACATAATAATATAGATCAAGTAAAGTCGCTCATCAATACAACATTATTTAATAAACCCATTATTCATCACAGCATAAAGAGCATTATAAGAGAAGTAAATGTATAAACACAAGAATTTCTATAATAATCTTCTTTATTGATAATGAGTTAATCTTACAGAATCAAGAATTTAGGGGTGTGAGTACTGAGCTGCACACCCTACTCTAGGCCTTTGTGGACACAACTCAATAGCCTTTCTTCTACATTCTACACTAACATAGACTCCTTTTGTTGTAGGCATAGACAACTTATATTCTTCTTCTATCATTATTATGCCTTAGACTTTCTAATACATGCCTATTTATACAATCCCATGGTCTACACACTATGGGTAGATCTTCAAAAGGTAGTCTTAACTTACATAAAAGAGGGTAAAAACCATTTTTTGACACTTTACTTAACTACTTGCTCCATAACCCCAACCACAATTTCTGCAGACTTCACATCTTTTTACATAAAACATGGGTTTTTTCCCCAAAGCTTGGGCTTTTACCTCAAAATTAACCTAGGGGATCTCATCCAAACAATTAAAATAAATAAATATAACTGTTTAGTATTGTACATAGAGGAGAAATATTAAGATATATAATAAAATATTAAAATTTAAAAGAAATAGATGACTATCTAAAAGCATCAAATCCAATTGAAAAGCATTAAGTGCTAATTATAACATTGTAGCAATTAGCCTTATCAAATATCGTCCATCCACAAAGTATTAAAACAACACTATTTATTTATTCAAGTGCATCTATTTGAAAACAACTATTTATCCATTCAATTACTTCCACTTCTACCACCCTCTTATACAATGACCTACCACAAGTTCATTTTTAAAATGGTTCTAGTAAGTAAAATAAATATGTGAAATTTGAAGAGATAAACTATATATCATCTAAACTATTAGAGATATGTTAATCCTAAATCAATTCACAAAGTTTTTGTTTGATTATTATGGTTAACAAATACTTTTTATAACCACTTGTCTTTGTTGCAAACAACCCTATCGAAGCTGTAATCAAATGTTGCATTTCTTGATTAGTAGTTCTCTATAATATTCTCTCATCCTTGATTGAAAGTAATATATTACTATCTTATTTGAAAGGACTCAAGATGGTCAACAACCAACTAGTCAAGCATACTTTAGTATTATCATTTTATTTTCTTCTCATTCCAATTTGACCTCTTTATACCATTTGTACTAAATTTGCAATTCATGTAGCTTCTATTTTAAATTGTTGTTTTAAGGTATAACAAAAAAAAAACCAAAATTAAGACCTACACATCAATAATAAAACAGATATAAGTTGACATAAAATAAATAATAAACATCAAACTTATAGATAATTTTTTGCAAAATAAAAATCTATAAATGTCCTATGGATTATATCTATAAATATATATATGAATGGATAAATATTATAGATGAAGAAAAAAAACAAATATGAAATAAATGTATAAGCCCAAATAAATTTGGCAATGAAAGATCACAATGAAAGAGTGTGATATTAATGATAAAATAACTTATTTATACATGTGTAATCTAGGTATGATGCAATTGAATGGTAAAAAAATGTAAAACTAATTGCATATTATACAATATAAAGTAACAATCTTGAATTATTATTTAATGTTCTCCGATTAATCTAAAAGGACACATGTGACATGCGCTGTAACCTTCCCAACTTTTCAAACTTTTCAAGTCCTAGTGGCTTTGTAAATATGTGTACTATCTTCTCTGAAGTAGGAAAATGTATCACATGAATAAATTTGGCCTCCACATAACGTTGAATTAAGTGATATTTTGTGTTAATATAATTGCTTAAAGAAACTTGGGATTTCTCCCCAATTGAATTTCATAAGAGTTGTAGACGAGTAGTGGAGTTGAAGGCTTTTATTTCTCCTACAAGTGTTTAAGTATTTTGTGAAGGCAAATGATTCCTTTTGTAGCTTGGGCTATTGCAACATATTAGTCTTTGGTTGTATAATCGTGAGGAACAGATTGCTTGGGTGATATTCAACTGATGGTTGGGGTTCCAAGACTCATCAAATAACTAGAAGTAGAGAGTCCATTCCCCTTATCTCTATCAAAATGAGAATTTGAATAGCTAGTGAGATGGAGATATACAAGTTTATAATATTTTATGTCATATGTTTGACTTCCTTTCAAATACTTTAACACTCACTTCGTTGCATTCCAATGACCTTCACAAGGGGGTTGTGCATTGACCTCGAAAGTATCCTACAATAAAAGCTATGTGAGGTTATAAAATTAAAACTTCCAACAAGTTGCATTTACTTGGTTGGATATTGAAACATACTTCCTTTAATGGAAGTCATCTTCAAACTCTGTTCCATAGTAGTGATATGCATCTCAAATCTATGCAATAGTTGTGCAATATACTTTACATCTATGCAATAACTATCCAATATACTTTTTCTGAGAAATGAAAATATATTTGTGTTTGTGATCAAGTTCAAACACTAAATAATAATGTAATAAACCCAAATATGTGGCGTCAAAATCTTTCAATAGATCTCTTTTAACTAATGCTATGTAGTCATAATTGTTTCCTATTATCATCAAATCATTTAAATATACAAATGACTTTCCAATTTCTTAACAAAAGGAGTTGCATGATATAATAACTTATAATTCAACTTGAGAAGGTATTCAGTTAAGTTTTCATACCATACACAACATGCTTGACTAAGTCCATACAAAGCCTTAACCAATTTAAAAAACACAAATATGTGTTAAGTATAACACATGCATCAAGACAACATTTAGCCTTATCTAACATTTGTCAACCATAAAATATAACAATTTAAAAACCATTCTTTATTCACTCAACTCTATCCATTTTTACAAATATCTTATGCAATGACCTACTGCAAGTTCGCTTTTAATATAACCCCCATAACTGAGACATTCCATACGGTATAAAAATTTAAAAAAAAATATAATTTATTGACTCAACTCGGTGCATTTCTACAAATCTCTTCCAACTACAAGTTCATTTTAAAAATGATTAACTGAAATAATGATATAAATATAAATATATGGAATGTGAAGATAAATAAACTATCTATAATCTAAAATGGGTTACATATACTAATATTAAATCCTTTTTATAGAAACGAATCCATTACTATGTTGTTTGCATGGAATTCAGGTTGCCAACAACCAGCTAACTAGTGTTTAAGTATTGTACGACAATGACGATTAACCTCTGCTAAGGATGATATGGTCTATCAGATCTTAAGAAAGAAGCGGTTAATTGGGATTGTTTAAAACTATAATTTTGTGATAGAAAGTGAGGGAAAGAAGCGTTTTTAGGTCGTTGTAGTTTTGTTGACTAAACAAGTTTGGGAGGTTGGTCATGGGGGAAATGATTTTCAAATGAGAGTGGATGTGAGTAAGGATTGTAAAATACAAGAGAAAGTATTTTTCATACTCAACTCTCTTACTTTCGCAAAGAAGGCATATTCTCTCGTGGCAAGGTATCTTGGGAATAGAACAAAGTCTCATTTTACTCCAAAGATCATGAAAATTAGTTTTAATCCTTGAAATATTCATTCTCTTCTTAGCACACATTAAGATATAAATGTAATTATGGTTAGAAACTATGGGGTCAATAACCTCCTTATAGTATCTTAACTTTCTTTTCTCCCCTAACTCCTTATCACTCCACAACTCATCCTTGAATTTGGAATTAATGATGTTTTTAATATTTTCCTTATTCCCCAAGATGAACTACTCCTTTATCTCCCAATGATGGATCTAGGACTTGGCATCCTTATGCCACCCTCGATTGAGTCAAAGGCGGTTTTGACTAGAGTTATAAGAAATTTTTGGGAGTCTCTTGGCTTCCATGTTGGACAGCGTCTTCTTATACATCAAATACCTAAAATTAGTCATGCATTCAATACGGGAAAGGGTATCCTCAATTAAGAGAATAGGGTATATAGTGGTACATTTAGTCTTGAGGTTGTAGGTGATGAATTGCTTTTGGATGATTTCAATACTTCTCCATGACTCTCTAGATATAGTGAAAACCCATACTCACATCCATATAAAATAATAGGGGTGACGAGAGTCTCGAAGGGGAAATTATTTTACTCCAAACCCAAAGATCACTCATCTTACAATATTTTTTAAGCCCTGTTGTGCCCTACAACAACCCCCCATTTCATATCATTATTATTCCAAAACCATAATATGAAATGGGTCCCTTTTTAATTTTTTTAATTGGTATCAATTAAAGTTCTATTTCAAAAAGGCCCAAAGAAATAAAAGAAAACATTACTAAAAGGCCTCTCCAATAAACCAATCAAAAAACCTTAAGGTAAAACGATTTACCTTTTGTCATTGCGATAAAGCGATCGCAAGATTGCATATCGCAATGAAAAAGGGAACACAACTTGAGAACATTTTGATTTGCTCCGATGTGAAATCTCTATCGGGTATCGGTGAAACATAAAGTAACACAATTAAGGACCCCTTGCTCTGATGCGATGTGATATCGACAATCGGCAATCGGCAATCGTCGATAATTCCTAAACGCAAATAAGCTCCCTCTCGCCCCGATGCGATGCGATATCGCTATCGGCGATCGACAATTCACCATGCACACATTCTTAACCGCCCCACTCGTTACTCCCGACGTGATGCGATATCGCTATCGGCGATCGGGAATTCCAAATGGAACCAAAACAATGACTTATGATTTTCCCGACGCCCGATTGCGAAAAGGGAAAAAACGCAGTTTTCAAAGTAAAATCATAAAGGCAGTTTAATACGATTTATTCGTAATTAAGGCAATATCTTTCGAAAAGCCACTCATCCACGTTCAACCGCCAAATCGCCCAAGGCATGCTTCAAATAAATCATTTGGCCATTAACCGAAGCGACTGGTATTAATGAGATTGACAGGCCTTAATGGCCATTTAATGAAAACAGCAAGCTTGCGATCTATTCACATATTTGATCCGAAGATGTCTTAAGTCAATCGATCACCATGAAATTATCAAGATATATATATACCTTAGTCTATTTGATTGATGTTATTGTTTCCTATTTTACACCTATCTTTCTCTCTGTGCAGAATCCTTCCGCAGAGACAGATTTGAGTGGAATGGAAAATAAGTCAAAAAAGACTACAATGCCTTCCGCTTCACCAGCCGCAGGGCAATCTGTTGTTGATCCAGGAAGTAAAAAGAAAGGGCTTATATCGAATACTACATGCCTGGGACTTACCAGAGCTACTTGGAAAGGAACATATAACTTGATTGAAGCCGAAGAGCCGAGGGTGACGGGAATACAAGTCTCATGCGACAGTACTAGCAAATCTGAGGCTAATCTAAAAGACTTGGCCAATTCCTTTCTTCACAGAATAGCAGCCCGGGAGCAAATTCTCCCATATACAGATGTGGTAAGGTGGGCAATCCAAGAGATCCCAATTACCGATAGAACGTTCATCACTGTAGATGGGAGGATTTTCGGTTCTTTTCGAACCGAAGATTTAAGGCAAATGTATCATTTACCAGCAGAAGAGAAAAAGTATAACACGGCATTCATGGAGAAGTTCCAAGCAGAAAATGAGACCGAGTCCGAACCAATTCGAGGCTGGAGACAAAATCCAGCAAAGCACAAGCACGAATCCTCGGGTAAGTACTCAGTCGATTCTCTATGTTCTCCTTAATGCTATGCTGGGATTTTGATGTGTAGACTATGGGGATTACATGACTCTGCCAATTTTACCATAGAAATGATCCCCTTAATGGAGGCGGCATGTAGTGGCGAGATAATGGATTGGGCAGATATATTATCCGATAAGTTAGCCACGTCCATTCTTAATGTAAGATTTAATTCTCGCGTCACAGAGAGGTTCATTCCGCCATTTTAATACAGTGCCTATGTGTTAAACGTTTTATGTTTTAATTCTGAATTTCCTGCGCTCGGATGGAGGTGGACATCGCAAGACCCCACACCCATCCACATATATCATCAAAATTTGTGGAAGACAAACTACAAACACCACCTGTATCAAATCTGCAACGGTTTCATGTTGCCGATGTGGAGCGCTTGGAAGGTATGCTTTTTGAATAATAATCTAGTGGTTTTCTAATAAATTTCCTAACCTTTTCTGCATTATAAGTCTAAAGAATAAAAGGGTTTTGATAAATTGTGTGAAAATGGACAAACGAAGCTTAATCACCAATAATCGATGTTTTCTATGCAGAAGGACGCGGAAACAGGGGATCAGCGAGCAAAAACAAGAAGTAAAGGGAAAGCAATTGCTGTCCCATCGCTAGGGAACCGGATGTGGACGCGATCAAGCAAAATTAGAGCCGAATGATCCAGGAAAAGAACGTGGGACACCAAGACGGAGGACGCAAGAAAGGAACGAGAAGAAATGAACGATTAGCGAATCCCTCAGGATCTCTGATCCTGAGGGATCGCTGCTTTAGCTTATCTTTTGTATCTAGATATCTCCGTCATTTCTGTTATATAAAGATACCATGCCATTGAATGTGGGGGGGGAGATCAATTATTGTAATTACATGATTCAGAACAAGCTTTGAGCATTAAGTTTTTCTGAGACCTGATTTTGTGTATCTTTGTTAATGCAATGAATATAAAGAACTTTGTGTTCACTTCGTTTCTGCATCTGAAGTAGCTTCAAGCGGTGTACCATTGGTAGCCAAGGGCCCAGCTCCGACGGTCACTCGCTGTCGTATCATATGGTGATTGGTGTGGTTTGATTATTTCTTTTGTTTCAGCAATCTGATGTATCTTTTATATGATAGACTATGCTTCTTAGCTAATCTCTGAATCTGAATAAGTTTCCTAACTCACGTCTCTGTGTTACATAAAGTGAATCTATTTGAATTACATCCATTTCTATAACAAGGTATTAGTATAACTGGTATCATCGTTGGATTCATATAAAACAAGTGTTTGCGAGACTTGAAGACGATATCACTTTGCTCAGAAATATAGTCAAATCATACATTACTCTCGGATTGTTGTAATAGTTGAGAACGTGTACATTCATTTGCGTTTTATTGTTCCATTTACTTATGTTGTTCCATTTGATTACTGTTGTTCCATTTCATAACTGCTGCTCCATTTACTTTCGCTTATCTGCCTTTGTTGCTTTAGCGTGATAGCAGGCCTAAGACTGTCGTGAGCCTAGCAAGACGCTGCCTGACTCCCAGATCTATAAGCCTATGCTTTGGTTTCCTTCTTTATTAGTTTCTAAAGGGAAGGGTTATTGGTTCCGTACCCTTGACTGATCAATTGATTTGTGTGATTTTATCTTTTGAGTTGGTTTGGTTACAGTTTAGTGTCTGTTTCCTTTCAAATCATTAGAGCGCTATACTACCGAGCATTACTTGGGAAAAATAGCCTCGGATTGAGTTACTCCTTGAAAGAACAAAACGATCCCGGATTGACTTAATAATGTGGAATAATTGGTGGTGTGAGAGACCCTAGTTATCGCTCTACATTTTGGCGCCGTTGCCGGGGAAGGGGTAATAGCCATTTGTCCTTTATAGAGTAGTGCGCAAATCTGCTAAGAGGGAGTTGGATTTTAAAAACGGAAGGTAAGAACCTACGTACGAAGCATGTAAAAGCCCTGCTCCACCGTCCGCCCTCTCAGTATAATTGCTGGTTGATAGGATTTGTTAGTTTTCCTAGAGTGTATGACTAAGAAGAAAGAGATAGAAAAGAATATCAAACTTCCAGTTAAAGCCAAAGGACCGGTGACCCTTGGTAGAACAACTTTTATAGACGAAATCTACAAAAGAACTGAATCTCAGCCGTCGGTAGGCTTTAAAAGGGATAATTCTAAACAGCCTACCAGTTCCCTTCAGGCTACAACATCACCATCTGGAGCCTTTGCTGAGATCCACAGCCAGACTAATGAACAGGACTATCAAGAAATTGAAAATTCTGTGACAGAACGGCTGCAAGAAGGGAACTTAAGTAACCTTTGTGAAGGAGAAGGGGAAACAGGGGAAATAAAGGAACCAAGGTCTCCTTCTAGGATAATCCAATTGTTAAACAGTCCAGACAAGGAGAGTGCAGCTAGAATTAATATTGAAGGCACTCCATTCCCTCAAACAGAAATTCCAGTTGTAGAAATTCCAGATAAGGGAAGCGTCGTTAAACCAACCCCTGCCAAGTCCATTCCTCCCCAACCTAGGAACACCCTCCTAGAAATGCCGGAAGGATATTGGCACGTATTTGATCCCATGGCGCAGAATCAACCAAATACCCAAACCACTACTTTACAATATCCTATAGTAGACTTTACTGTGAATGCACCGATGAAGGCAATTCCGCTTCAACACATCCCAACATTTCATGGGCTCACTTCAGAGGACCCTGATGCATTCTTATTCGAGTATGATGTGTTATGCAGGGGGTACGATTACACCACTGACCCCCGAAAACTCAAACTGTTCCCCTCTACTTTGAAAGGGGCAGCTCTGAGATGGTTTATGGGTTTAGGTGGTGGAGTCATAAACAACTGGGAAGAGATGAAAGAAGCCTTTCTCAAGAAATACCAGGATTACTGTAGGTCAAGGGAATTGAAGGATGAGATTTTCCAAATGACGGCCAAACCAAATGAAACCTTAGAAGAATATGTGGAATGCTTCCAATACAACTTACAAAGATCCCCCTATGCCTCATTACCTCTGCCTGACAATGTGTTGAAAACTGCATTAATTAGAGGTATGAAAGAACAGTGGATTGAGACATTGAATATCATGGGAAAAGGGGATATTTACCAAGAAAAATTTGCTGATATTATTAAGTTATGCATCAGGAGTTCAAGGGGTAGCACAAGAATAAAACCAACAGAATATGACCGGTTCATTAGAGATAATAAAATTCCAACAGATGGGGTAACACGTGTAGAGCTTGGGAATTTATTAGAAAATTTCAAAACTGATATTTTAGGGACATTAACTACACAACTTGATATTGTGCAGGCCAGACAAAAGCAGATGGAGGTAGAGCAAAATCTTGCAATTTTTTGCCCCCGATGCAGAAAAAAACACAGCCACAAGGAATGTCCACTAAATTCAGTCCAAGCATGTGGTATCTGCACAAAGGATCATCCTACTGAAAGCTGCCCCTCACTCCCCGGACTGAAGGCGATATACAAAGAAGCAGAAGAGGAACCAGAGCATGCATACTTTGTTAACCAGCGTCGCCAATGGCAGCCTAAGCAACCAGGTATGTATTCAGACCCAACCTCTTCCTTTCAGCCTCCACAGTATAATACTCAGCAATATGGTATATGGCAAAATCAATCTGCACCCCCATTTCCAAATTGGCCATCACAACCATTTCCCTCTTCAAACCCATGGATGAATCAAGCAAACAAATTCGGTTGGCCAAATTTTCCTTATGCCCCACCATACTGGCAAAATAATTCATATCCCCCGCAGTTGATTCCCCCTACTTCACAAGGTTCACCCTGGCAGACCAATTGGCCAAGAACGACATATCAATCAACATGAACTATCCCACTCCCTCAACCAACTCTGCCAGCTTTACAACAGAACCCCCAGTCTAATCTGAGACCGCAACTCCCAGCCCAACCCAATCCCAATCCTAATAATAGGGCAGTTCAATCCATCCAAATTTTAGACACATTAGAAATTGGACCTGACCTAAAGGAGTGCAATGATCTTCAGTTAAGATCTGGACGAATAATAGAAACTGAGGGAGACAAAATAATTTGCATTGAAGATCGGTTACCAATAGAACAACCGCCACAACAGAAGGATGAAAATAAAGAGCAAAACGATAGACAAGCAAGTACATCCTCTCCTCCTTTCCCAGAACGATTATTCATATCTCGACCTATGCGATCTCCAGACTTTGACATTTAGGGAGAGCTACAAAACCTGTATATAAAGATTCCATTCCTCCAAGCCATACAAGATATTCCTATATATGCAAAAACCATAAAAGAATTGTGCATCAAAAAATCAAGGAGGAATACAAATACTAACCCTAGAGTCCAAGTAGTTGGTACCTTATCCGACCTATTATCAGGAAAAGAGGCACCTATTAAATATGAAGATCCTGGGAACCCAATTATAACTGTCCAAATCTATGGTCAAACCCTGACTAACGCTCTAGTTGACCTGGGAGCTACAATCAACATTTTGACAACTTCCACCTGCCAAAAGCTTGGCATCACGTCAGTAGAACCTACCTCTACTCTTTTAGAATTGGCAGATCGATCTGTAGTTCGACCAGAAGGTACTCTGTATGATGTCATGGTTTCCATAGATTCCTGGGAGTATCCCACAGATTTCCTAGTAATTAATCCTAAAACCCGACTAGATGGACATCCGTTAATCCTAGGCAGACCCTGG
>APFE030410659.1:3923-25142 GCA_000404065.3 Pinus taeda | reverse complement strand
CTGTCTCTTTGTATGATTAGTGTCTTCTTAAGCTTTAATCTAATCTTTTTTATGGAATTTATCTCTGATTAAGGCCCTATCTCCTGTTTTAGTAGTTTGATTTATTTGGTTATTATTATTAGTATATTTAAATTATGATGTA
Organism: Pinus taeda; assembly: GCA_000404065.3. Classification (NCBI taxonomy): domain Eukaryota; kingdom Viridiplantae; phylum Streptophyta; class Pinopsida; order Pinales; family Pinaceae; genus Pinus; species Pinus taeda. The sequence goes on along the minus strand of APFE030410659.1, from coordinate 25,000 downwards.
TTCGTGATTTTAGTTGTGATAGCTTCCAAAAAACTATGCGCTTAATGATACCTTATCTAGATATATATATATATACATATATGAGTACATCTAGATATAAATTAATTTATTTCATCTTTTACTAGTCAAAACAACCCTTATGATCAGCTTAATAATTAAAACATATTTATTTAAGTAATAACTTATTGAGAATATATAGTTATTTATATAACTTAAATTATTCATTCTAAATAAGTCATTCAAACATTAATAATTTAGTAGTAAAATAACCATTAATATTACGTTATTTAAACAAATAAATCTCTTTTGATAATATTAGCTCATTTATTCATCTTACCTAATTTCTCTTATCTCTAGAAATATGATATTATTATCTTATTATTATTAGATTTATTAATATATATAACGTAAATTACTCATTTATTAATTTATATAACTTAAATTATTCATTCAAATGAAACCATTCAAAATTTTAAATAACCTTTAATTTATTTAAACAAATAATTTTCTTGGGATAATATTCGCTAATTTATTAATCTTACCTAATTTCTCTCATCTCTATAATTAAAATAATAATATAATAATAATAAGATTTAATTTATTTATGGCCTTGGTCCTAGAGTCAAATATAGTTGTTATGAAGCCGTTAGAGTCTCTGCTCAGCCTATTTAAATTGCTAAAGCCTGATCTGTTTCTTCAACTTGTCCTGATGATGAACCACACTAGTCGGTTCGAAACGCATCGACAATAATTTTCTTATGTGATTTACGCCGAAGCTCTTTTTACAATTATGATGGATCACAGAAGCCTCAATTCTACAGAGGCATACAATTCTGCTATGTGGATCAATGCCTCCATTGTTGCCTTCGACGTGCAAGGTGGATCCTGTTGAATTATTATCTTGTACACTAGGGTGACAAAATGATATGATAATTGTGTGATGATTCCTCTAAAGCTGCATTCGAAAAATAGTTTACAATAAGTGTTGACAGAGGTTTCCGCCGATTTCCATGCCCATTTCATGCCCGAGAACTCTTGATAGGCAAAAATTGTATCCAAGATGTAGGCAGACATGTAGATTTCTTCTTTCTGACCTTTGGGCATTTTCAAGCTCCTGTGACCTATTCCTTCAGCTTATGAGCCAATATGTTGGACGAGTTGCATACTTTGCCTTCACTAGCTAGTTGGTCCAACGCGATCACCCAACTTCGTGGGAAGGTCTACGTGCTCTCTTGACCATACAAGTGACATGAAAATATGACAAAGTATTGATACGCCTTCTGCAGTATCTTCATCTTGTAGATCTGTTTGGGTGTTATCCTAAATTTGGCTGGATCCTTTACCCAGTTCTTCAAGATATCCCTAGAGTTAGCATTATTGTTGGGTATGAAGAAGGGTGTCTCCATGGTGATCACTAACTTTGACAAATGATACATCTGCTAATAATCCTATGCCTTGAAGGTAACAATCTCTTTCCTGCTAACACTACTCAATTTCATTGTCTTGGGATTAGTGTGAGAGACGATCCAATGTATCATGTCTGCACATGGGAACGTAGGATACCTGCATGAAATCCGGTACAAGCCGAACTTGTGAATGTTCACATAGACTTGGTGGTCTTCGAGATCTTCCCCAAATGTGCCTAAGAATGCATCATTGACCTCTTACAATTTCAACTTGAATTCTTTCTCTATAATCAGTTTGGTATCTTCATAGATTGGCAAACTTGTAGACACTCACTCAATTGTTGCTCCAGTTGCGCTTCCATCGTTGTCATTTTATATTGCTCTGTTGGAGGCCATTCAGCCCGAACTGCTGAGGGATTGATGAACACCTACTATATATGGAGACATGGTGACATGTATGGCAAGAAATATGCCAGCTAAAAACAAATCAGACTTGAGGGATGACATGCTACATACCTGGGGATTGACTAGTAAGGATTGCACAATTTTCATTGGGAGGCCGAGAGACTGGCTACTGAAACTATGAAAAAGGTATTCTAGACTATCCATAGGCTGGTTGGCTATTGGAATTGTGTAATTCGCAATCACGATTGGCTCACTGGGTGTTGGGATTGCACAATGCGCAATTTCAGTTGGTAAGTGTTGCAGGCCCAAGGACTGTATTGCACAATTTTCTCGGCCAGCAGTCATTGCGTCTCAGAATTGTGCAAGGAAAGACTGGAGGGTAGTTAGTGGCCATAATTGTGCATTTTCTAGGAGGAAGGCAGAGCCTTCTCTCTCAAAATTTCATAATGTTGTCTTGGTGAGGCGGAGTCTAGATCAAGGTTTCCCAAACTGGCTGACGAGCAACTGAAAGCAACTATATGTGTGAATACATGGCGATGATGAGTATAAGTAGAGGTGAATGATCATGCATGCAGAAATTGAATGCAAGATTGAGAAAATGGAACAAGATGCATCTGTGTGCGATGAGTTTCCGAATCGACGACTATTCATGCAAAACAATGTCATGCATGCGACAATAGTGAGATGCTAAGGAAAACTAAAACAATGCTAGTACAAGCTAATATGCATGTAAATGAAAGAAAGAGTTCATAGAAAGCAAGCATAAAGCATTCACACAAGAAAAAACACAAAAAGTGACAGAAATGTTGCAAAATACAAGTAAAGTGGACTTTCCCGGAAATAGTTGATTTGGATGTGTTGTGGGATGTTAGAGCTCCAAGATCGATGTGAAGAATAATCTATGAAGTATCGAATAAATAATTTTGAGGCTCATGACCCGCATGCCACACATCTAGGAAAAAGTGACACTTGGAGGAAAGTTTCTAAAACGATCTTTGCATGTAACCTCCAACTGCTAAAAATAGATCCCTAAAATCTAGGGATGCTTTTTGCATGTTTCTTTTTGTTATTTTAGGAAAAATCGGCCCATGCATGTAAGTCAAGTTTTCTCAGTCCTGGGTGGGACCGATCAACCTAAAGGAACATGCAACAAGAAGAGATTTTGTGTAGTTTTGGGGAGGAAGCTGGGCTGGCTGGCCAAAGGGATGGCGCAATTTCTAAGAGGACCAGTTGACTACTGCCTAAAATTGCACAATTTCTGGGTTGAGCAGTCCTACTGGGCTAGATTGCACATTTTCACTAGGAAGGTTGACTGATAGGATTGCACAGTTTCTGAGCCCAACAGGCTATTAGTCATGATTGCACAATTTCTTAAGGGAAGGCTGGTTTCCCTTTAAAATTGCTCCATTTCTTGAGGGATCTGCTCAACTAGTAGATGGACCAAGTCTGGAGAAGAAACATGTGAGGGGAGTGAAGCAAGTTGTCATGCATGTTAGAAAATTATATATTACAAAGCAATGGAACACATAAAATATAAAAAAAATATAAAAAAAAACACATAAAATAAGAGAGACGCGGATATATGTGGTTCACCCAATTTGGGCTACGTCCATGGAGAAACAACCATTCCTTCCTTTTATATTATCCAGCAAAATGAAGAGATACAACCTACAACAAATCTATTGTAATTCCCTCTTCACTCTCACACAATCTCCTATGTCTTTCTCACTTAGAATATAGATCTACATAGACAGAATAAAATTCCCTCATATATTGCGAGGGGTTTCCTTCTAGGACAAAAACCCTAAATTAAACATAAATTCTACCGTCAGATCTCTGCCTAATGAATGGCCCAAATTGACTACGAAATTAAAACATTTTACAAGCCAATTTTACATCTATTTTTAGATTCAGGGGCACTACCCCTGATCCCCCACCAAGGGGGGCTCCCAAAGATTGAAACCACCCCCCTGGACCCCCCTTGCAGCATACATTTGACGGGCGAAAATGGGGTCCAATGTGGCGATACCTCTAAATAAAGAAGATAATCATACTCCACACCTAACAATGCATAGGCCAGCAAAAAACTACTGAAGCTCATGTACTTGATAGTACAATACATGCTGCTGAGAATGGTTGGTAGGGAGGTTCCAAAACGAAGGTAAGGAAAAACATTTTAGAGTGATTGTAGCCGTTAGAACACTTGGCGACACACTGGTAGAACTCTAGCTCTCTGAATGGACCTTGTTCGTGAAAAGAAATTCTAAAACCTCTGAAAGTATTGTTCAGTTCTCAGTTTGTCTTGGTTTGCAAACTTGCTTGATTGTAAGATGTAGAATATACCATGATCTTGATCAATCGACATACATTCCAAGCCAAGACAACAAAATTGTTTCGATCAAGGATGAGGGGTATATTGGTGCACAAGCAGTATAGTCGTCAGAGTTTTAGTTTCATCTCTGGTGTTGCTCCACTGCTAGTAGGCCTGGACAGTACCCTGGCGGAGTCATGAAATAACACAAGCATCGCTCTGCTGCCATCAAGCTTGGTCAGTACCCTGGTGGAGTTACTTGTATCACCTCTCTATGTAGGAAGCTTTTCCTTTCTTTCACCTTATTCATTTATTTTTTTTGAAAATTTTTACTTTTCATTTTTCTCATTTTCGTAACTGTGCATAGTACTTATTCATTTCAGAGGTGGAAGAGGGATCTTGACTTATTGAGAGTAGAAGAGGTTGTTCCTTTATAGAAGTATTTTATATATACCTTTGATGTGCTTGTTAAGGTTTTCCCCTTGACCTTACTCTACGTGATTGAGTTGACAAGGATTAACCCAAAAACAACTAACTAGAGCAGGTGACACTTGTTAGCACACAAGCGTTGTGTTTTCACCAAGGTTCACTTTGAACAATATGTATTTTCCATCGACGTATCATGGACTAAGGATAACAAGTTCTTCATATAGAGGCAACACAAAAGATGACCAAGTATTAATAATTGCACAATTCCTCTTGTACTTTACCCAGCGTGTTTCAAGAGTCATGCATGGTTTCATGTGAGACTAACCTACGAACATAAGCAAGAAATCAAACACAAAACAAAGTGGAAGAAGAGGTAAATGAAAATGAAAAGTGAGAAAGAAAACAAGAAAACAAACAAATAGCCATGTAAAATAAGTGAGAAAACAAGCATGCAAGCAAACAAACCAAAAGCAAACACTGCTCCAACTCCTAAGCTAAGAGTGCATGGGCCTGATCACGTGAAGTGATACTTCCAATGTCACCACCAACGCATTGGTCGACCCATGTTGGTGAAGGCATGGTTTGTGAACAACACATCTGTGTGAACCAACAAAAATAAAAGATATAACCATCAAGACAAACACACTCTGAGTCTAAATGTGTCCACAGAACATAAGTGAGTGAAAGTACATGAAATAAAATCCATGGAATTATCATAGTGTTGTGTGACCTTGCATGCATCTGTTAAGCATATGCATACTCTTGACTATGACATGCAAGAAAACGAAAGAAACAAAGACAACTTGCGTCGTGCACATGTGATTTATATGTAAGATTCCTCCAATGCATGAGCAATGGGATCATGTAGTTTGAGTGGAGGAAGCATGATCTGTGTGTGAGATTGATCTTCAATGCATACAAATGAGTGATGAGGAGCCTTGGGTGTTTCAACAATTTCCTGATCAAAAGCGAAACCAATCTCAGGACAAAGAGGGCCTGACATAAACATCATCTCGGGTTGAAGTGCCTTGACAGTATGGGGGGTTTCGACTTCATTGATAGACAGATCATCATAAATAGGTGGCTTGGAAAAATCAACTGCGATAGAATCATCATCATGATCGAATATGGGATTAAATAGATCACGATATCTATGATCAACAAAATCAATGATTTCATCGGCATCCTCAGGATTTGATGAATCAAACAGAGTGGTAGATGAGAAGTGGAAAAATTCACCCTCTGTGTTTCCAAAAAAAAAGATCTAAAATCAAGTGCATTTTCAATGAATAATTTATCCTCTCCTTCGTCATATGATGGACTGACATTTGGTGGTTTTTGTGAGTGATTAAGCATGGGTGCATCCATAAACAGAGATACACATGCGAAATCTTGGATGGCAAAATCATCAAAGATGTCAGGAAAGAACGGAGGAAGCTTGGATGGAAGGGAGTCATCCTTCACTAAGGATTGATGCTCAAGCTCCCAATCATACTCTTCATGAATGACAACGCACATTGTCGGTTGTGCAACACCAGCTCCTTCGATGGCTTGATCTTCGTTCACAACAAGTGTAGAGTCCGGAACGGAAGAATCATCGAAATATGAAGATGAAGTTTGAGGCACAAAATCCATGTGATAACTCAATGGACTCACAACCAAATCTGCGTGAAAATTGAGAGAAGTGACATTGGAAGGATGTGACAGTTGAATGGATGTGTGTACCTATTCTCCCATATCACTCTGTGATGGTGGAGCTATTTGATAAGGATATGGAAGAGAGTCACTTGTGATAGCAACCATGTCCATCTTTGATTGCACATATCCATCACCAAAGTATGCTGAGTGGGGCTTGAGCTCTAACTTCTTCTTGGATTGACTGATTTATTAAGACAATACTCAAATCTATCCCAAAGATATGGAAATTTCATCTAACTTTTCAGAGCTTCAAACTGCAAATCATGGGAGTGCTACCAAAAATCCATAGGTTATTCATACAGGGCCTTCAATTGTTGTAACAGTTTTTGGTCAAGAGGTTTTGGATCAAAATGATGGAAAATAGATTCAATGAGATCATAAAAATTCTCAATTGAGTGCACATTGTTAGCCTATAGACTACACCACCAATGTTGTGGGGATTCGCAAAGTGTGTATGCGAGCAACAGGATAGCCTCTTCATCATAACATTCATCTACCTTGTCAAGCATGGAAAATAAGTCTTGTAAGAACACAGGTTAGGCCACTTCACCTTCACCATCATACACGAATTGAGACAAGGGATCAAAAAACTCCCTCATGATTTTGAGAGGTTTGGCATGTGAAAAACATTGTTTAGGGGTGAGTATAACAAAATCCATGATAGATGTGCAAAGGTTCAAAATAGGACGGAAGGACATAGCTTGTCATTTGGCCCTCCTAGCACCAGAAACGTTGACGGTGCTGGACCCGCCAACATGTCAGGGGATATCCCCAGTAAGAAGTCCCAACTAGACCTCAAACTATTTGGTGTAGGAGTCCCAACAGTGGGTCTTACGATATCGCCTTGACCACGGTTACGTAAAGAGGTAAGTAAGATTCACCTGTTGGTAGCAAGGGTGTGACAGATGCAGTAAGTCAAGGAAGGTGCATGAGTGGTTCTAACACACGGAGGGTGAGGTGAGTGCGCCCCTTATAAACCTGTGAAAGAATGGAGTTAAGAAGGGAATACATGAGCAAAGATGGATCATAAACTGGAAGTCAAGTAAGCTAGAAATCCAAAGTGATGGTTAAACCAATAACACATTTCAGTGATATTCATACATACATATACAAAAAATAGTTACACATGCATGCGTAAGCAAACAGATTCATATATCATTTAGAGTAAACAAGGTAGCTGAACTAAAATATGACATATGCATGAAACATGATGGCTTTGTCATATTAATAAGTGAAAGTTCTAGTCATACAATACAACCATGACCAACCACTAGTTCCGACAGTGGAACGTTACAGTCACTGTCGCCTACTCCTCCAAAGAGATATACTAGCTCTGCACAGTGGAGAAGCTAAGGCTTGTTACAATACTCTCCAAGCTTTCTCTAGGATACTCCTATCAAAAGCTTGGATGACCAAAAGCCTCTACAATGAGTTATGAGGGAATATATATAGAAAATGGTGGGGTGGCCCTTGACATTTCCCTTTGGACTGTTCATCTACCCTCGTGACTCTTCATCTACTCTATGACTATTACATCCAACTATTGACACTTGAACTTCCACTTGAGAAGACATTACATACAATCTGCACATGTACCCATGTGAGACAAAATAGGCTTGATAAAGCCATGTTAGACATCACTAAGACTTGGACAACCATGGGAAAACCAGCTCTTTGACATCCTTGCAGTGGTCGAGAGTAGTGAACAGATGCCAAGCTCTGTAGTCCGTGATTGTGTTTGTGTACTCTATGGTGACATCTTTCTAGAAACGAACTCTTGCCTCTATAGCATCTAGGTACAATTCTCTAACTCCACTATCCAACTCATCTGATAACATGTGCATTGTTGTTTTGAGTGCAACCAGACCAATGACATACTGATGCATGGTGTCTACATTGATCGCTAAGTCTGCGCTGGTGGCTATGCACATCAACTCATCAAAGTACAATTCAAGCTCCAGTTGGACTTGTAACTTTCTCTTTGCCTCGATGAGTGTCCCAATAGATGGGATTGCATGTCTGCGCACAACAAAATCCACACTCCTAAATACCTGTCCATGGGAAGCCTACAAACTAGTTATGAGTTGCGGGAGCTCTTCATAGTTCTAGATCTGACTCCGATGCATGCCTTCAGCTCAACCGCTCTGGGCTTCATCATCTTGGGAAAGTGTAACGAGGCTCCCTTGTATCTCATTGTCCATGTTTGCATGTAGTCAACAATAGTATGCATGTTTGACAACACGTGTGCTCTCCTAGCATATCGCTGCTGCCAACTGTTGAGATAGACAGATGCCTTATGCATGGTACTAAACTTGGAATACAACACTTGTATGATTGCCTCAAGGGACAATACTTCATCTAGTATTGCTTTCTTGAACTCTGCTCGAGTGGATGCTATAACAAGTTCTCCTCCTTGACCAGTCATCTATAACTCCTTAGCCATTCTCTCCTTCTCAGCTATCAAGAAGCGGACACTTGATCTAGTCGCTTCGGCATATGTTATGGTATCATCAGCCAATGTTGCTGGTTGTTTGCACACATCACACATGATCACTCATTCCTCAAACTGTGTAGTAGATGTGTTATCATTCGGAGTAAGAACTTTGTGAGATTGCACAACTCAATGCTCTAACTCATCGAATGATATGTTGTGCATCTCTCCTTTCGGACTTTCTCCAAGGATCCTAGTGTCTCCTTGGTCATTTGGGACTTGCCCTATTTCTAGATTTGGTGAAGATGGTAGGTCGACCTCTTCATGGTAAGGCATGAGGAAAATTTCTTTCTCTAACTCTTACTACTCCATATCTGCATCCACCTATTCAGGTGCTCATACAATCCCTTGAGTGAAGTCTTGCTCCTGCGACTGCTTACCTTGGCTTCTTAGTGCTAGGTGTTCGGATGAGTCTACCACCTATATGGGCACAGTTTCATCTATATATACATGTTGCACCCCCTGATGTACCTTCTCTTCATGTGCTTCCTTCTCCTATATGCACAATCCTATTCCTTCCAGTGTTGCTCCTTCAACCCATGCAACTCCTTCTCTGTTTCCTCCATTCTCCATTTTTCTCTCTACCTTTGCTCATTCCTCTTATCAGGTTGTTGCATCTTTTCCTCTATTTCCAAAGCTACTTGTTGCACAAGTGGGTTTGCTCTGAACTTGCATCTTTGTTCTCCCTCTGCACTGTCGACAATCTTCCTTTTCCCTTTGTTGCACACTGATATGTTTACCTCTGTTGTTGCTACTACTAGTGCTCTCCTAGTTGCTGCTTTATGCTGCTTTGTTAATCAATCCACAATGATGCCGATCAAATCATTGGGTCTGGAGAAGCTGTAATAATATCTCCAGGGGCCTTCCTCTGCCCAATGACATGCCTCGTGGATCCACTGAAACTTTACTCTCGCACAGTGATCTTTCATAATACAATGCGGGTCATACAGACTGAAGATTCGACCATCAAAAGGATATTTATGGATCTCCTCTGTTTTGACATCTACATGCTTGAGGTTCCATATCTCATACAACCTAATCCATAATGAAAGAGTAGGCCAAGGTGCCTTCTTCTTCTGGTGTAGTGTAGCTGATAGTCCTACTGAGATGTGGTATGATACTATTTGCATGATGAGCTTGTCCATTGAAAACTTCAGAAAAACATGCGAAGGCTTTTCCTTGTTGTACATCCGTATGAAGGTGCTAGAAATTGAGGCATACCAATCTACTATGTCGATTAGTGCCTCCATTGCTGTCTTCAACATGCAAGGTGGATCCTGCTCAAATATCATCTTTTACACTGGGGTGAGAAAATGATTTGATAGCTATGTGATGACTCCTCTAAAGCTGCATTTAGAAAATAGTTTACAATAATTTTGATAGAGGTTTCCACCGATGTCCATGCACACTTATTTCCTCGGAACTCTTAACAGGCATAGATTGCATCCAATATGTAGGTGTGTTGGCTTATGGGGGCCTGACCCAGGTTCAACATTATTTAGCCAAACAAATCCCTATACTACTGGCCCTTTCGGCATAAGCCCGCGGAGCGCAGATTGAAGTCTCACCTGAAGTAGTATGGGGGGATGCTGGAACCAAGTTTTCATGCCCTTGAAATGGTTGTTATGTTGGTCTATTCCAACTATAATTACCTTCGTGCGGGTTTATTATCCCTCTGCTCTACCCTTTAGTACCAGGAGCTGATATGCTTTCGTGCTGCTAGGGTAGCGAACTACAATATATCCCAAACTAAGCTAAGTATCTTACTTATATTATTAACATATCTTAGTTATCTTTGCCTAAACAAATTTTCCTACTTGCATTCACTTCAACCAATATAATTATACACATTCACGCATCATATAAGCATTAGAAGTGAAATTCATACCCAATATAAAAGATGCATAAACAAGACATAAAGACGCAAAAAGTTTAGAATACTTCTCTTTATTGATAATTCCAAATGATTTCAGACTCAACTTACCCTACACACTCAGCTGTAGGGGTCCGCACAGTCAGCTATGAACTTCTAGGCCCCTACGCACTGAGCTATAGAGCCTCTACCTACACTACTACCCAAAACTTAGACTTCTACTTCAGAGCTATCCCTCATACATCTTCGATCATTGATTCCATTGTTCATGTCCCTTAACTACTTAGAGCTTTGCTCTATTTATATAATCCCATGGTCCATGGGCCATGGGTAGATATTTTACAACTAACATTACATTATCAAAATAAGGGTGGACAACCCTATGACTCTTTAACATCTACGCGCTTCGCAACCACAAAATGTGGAGTGTTTACATTTGGATTACAAAGATTGGACCAAAATATGGGCTTTAAGCCCCAAAACTACCCTTGGGGGATGTCGCGCCCAACAAGGTGGACACGTAGATTTCTTCTAGTTGATCTTTGGGCAATTACTGAGCTCCTGTGACCTATTCCTTCAGCCTGTGAGCCAATATGTCAGACTAGTTGCATGCTTTTCCTTCACTAGCTAGTTGGTCTAACACAATCACACAACTCTGCGGGAAGGTATCTGTGCTCTCTTAGCCATACAAGAGGCATGCAAAGATGACCAAGTATTGATACACCATTTTTAGTATCTTCGTCTTGTATATCTAGTTGGTTGTCATCGTGAATTTGGCTAGCTCCTTTACCCAAGTCTTCAAGATGTCCCCAGAGTTGGAATTGTTGCTGGGTATGGTGAAGGGTGTCTCCATGGTGATCACTAGCTTCGAAAAATGATACATCTTTTGATAATCCTATGCCCTAAATGTAGCAATCTCTATCCCTTTCACACTGCTCAATTTCATCATCTTGGGATCAGTGCGAGAGATGATCCAATGTATCATGTCTGCACATGGGAACATGAAATACCTGCATGCAATCGGTACAAGTCAGACTTGTGAATGTTCACATAGACTTGGAAATCTTCAAGATCTTCCTCAAATGTACCTGAGAATGCATCATTGACCTCTTACCATTTCAGCTTGATGTCTTTGTCTACAATCAGCTTGATGTCTTCTTAGATTAGCAAACTTATAGACACTCGCTCAACTGCTGCTCCAGTTGCACTTCTGTCGGTGTCCTTTGATCCTTCTCTCCTAGAGGCCATTGATCTTGAACTTCTAAGAGGCAGAATAACACTAGCTATATCTAGAAACATGGCGACATGCATGGTAAGCATTATGTCAGCTAAAAACAAAGCAAACTTGAGAGATGACATGCTACATACCTGGGGATTTATTGGTAGGGTTACACAATTTTCATTGGGAGGTTGGGAGATTGGTTGCTAGAACTGCGCAAAAGGTAGTCTGGACTATCTTGAGGCTGGTTGGTTATTGGAATTATGCAATGTGCAATCTAGACTAGCCTGTTGTGTGCTAGGATTGCACAGTGCACAATTTCAGCTGGCAAGTGTTGCAGGCCCAAGCATTGCATTGAGCAATTTTTTGGGCCAACAGTGACTGCATCTTAGAATTGCACAAGGAAAGTTTGGAGGGCAATCACTAGCTAGAATTGCACATGTTCTGAGAGGAAGGCAGAGCCTTCCCTCTCAGAATTGCACAATGCTATCTTGGTGAGGCAAAGTTTGGGCCAAGATTGCCAGATCAGTAGATGGGAAACTGAAAGCAAGTGTAGGTGTGAATGCATGGCAATGCTAAGTGTAATCAGAGGTGAATGATCATGCATGAAATAAATGAATGAAAGATTCAAAAAATTGAACAGCATGCATGTGTGTGAGACGAGTCGCTGAATCAATGACCATTCGTATAAAACAGTGGCATGCATGCAGTGAGAGGCTAACAAAAACTGAAACAATGCTAGTACAACCTAATATACATGCAAATGATAACAAGTGGTCACAAAAATCAAGTAGACAACACTCACACAAGCCAGAACACAAAAAGCAACATAAATGTTGCAAAAGACAAGTAAAGCGAACTTACCCATAAATAGCTAAGTTGGATGTGTGGAATACTCCTGGATGTGTTGTGGGATGTCAAAGCTCCAAGATCAATGTGAAGAATGAGCTCTGAAGCATTAAATAAATAAGTTTGAGGCTCATGACGTGCATGCCACAAATATAAGAAAAAGCGACACTTGGATGAAAGTTTCTAAAATGATCTTTGCATATAACCTCTAGCTGCTAAAAATAAATCCCTAAAATCTAGGGATGTTTTTTTCATGTTGCTTTTCACTATTTCAAGAATAATCAGCACATGCATGCAAGTTGAGTTTTCTCAGTCCTCGGTGGCAACGATCTACTTGAAGGCACATGCAACAACTGCTTGACTGAGGAGTGATTTTTCACAGTTTCTGGGAGGAAGTTGGGCTAGCTACCTAGAGGGATTACACAATTTCTAGGAGGAGTAGCTGATTGTTGCCTAGAATTGCACAATTTCTAGGCTAAGTAGTGTTGTTGGGCCAGATTGCGTAGTTTTCACTGGGAAGGTTAACTGATAGGATTGCACAGTCTTTGATCCCAACAAGCTACCAGTCATGATTGCACAATTTCTGGAGTGAAGGCTAGTTCCCCTCCATAATTGTGCAATTTCTTGAGGGAGCTACTTAGCCAACAGCTAGACCAAGTTTGGAGAAGCAACCTATGAGGGGAGTGAAGCAAGCTATCATGCATAGGAATGCAAGCTACTAGAAAACCACTGAAGCTCATGCACTTGACAATGCAAGACATGCTACTTAGGATGGTTGGTAGGGAGGCTCCAAAATGAAGAAAAGGAAAAATTTTGGAGGGTGGTTTTAGCCACTACAACAAAACCAAATAAAAAATTGCATGTTCCATGCATTCACAACTCAAATTAGGAATCACACGCGCAACTTGTTACTTGCAAAATCCTCCTACTAAAGCTTTCGATCCAACCTTCTCCTTGCTTTCCTTTTCCTTCCTTTGTTTTCGTGTTTGCTTATCCAAGTGCTCCAAGATTTCTCTAAGTTTGCAAAAGTGTGAGAGAGAAAAACTAAACTGAAAAAAGGTTGTGAATTGATCCTCAAAATCCTTTTTATCATTGACACCTCTATTTTCTTCAAATTCCATCTCATGCAAATTTGTGTCTCTTCAACCTCCTTTTATCTTATTTTCCTTTATTTCCATAACTAAAATGCTAAATATTTTTTTTTCTCATTTTCCAGTGCCTTTGCCAATTTCGTTAGCCATAAATAAATTGAAAGTGATGCCTACTATATTGCTTTGCCCAAAATTTAGCCTGGAATACGTGTCCCATGACCATGGTCTTATTTTTCCTTTATTTACCTTTATTACATGAACATTTAACCTAGAGCTATTACAAGGAGGTTGGTTCCTACAAACATTTCCAATAGTGGGGATTGATTTCTCCCATATATTGGTGCCATTGAATATTTGTAGCGGTCGGGATTAGTATCTCCAATGGGTTGGTTCCTCCAAATATTTGCATATATGGGGATTGACATCTTTAAAAAGTTGGTGCTAATGAATATTTGAAAAGGTGGCGATTGATGTCTCCAATAGATTGGCATCTAAAAAGATGTGTAACAGTAGATTTGTCGCTACCAAGGTTTTCTTGAGTGCGGATTGGTAATATTTATAATAGTAGGTTGAAGCCTACAGTAAATGTACAAATAAGTTTTGTGGTTTTTTCCCAAAAGTGTTTCCATGTAAGTCATGTGTTTCATGTTCTTCAACTGATAGATCTCATGTGTGATTGTTTTCTTATCATTCATGAATGATTAAATAAGTAAAAATTTCTTATACTAATTCACCCCCCCAGCATAAGTGTCTTCTCAACAGTTAGCTAGTAGCTACACAATGTAAAAAGGTCTTCATTTTTAAATAAGACCCATTAATTAATATTCATTAGTGATGGGATCAGAAATAGTTAGGTTTTACTAGAAAGAAACTATCTATAGGCATAATAGGCTATGGAATATTCTGTTGATAGTTTTTATTGGAGTTAGGCTCAAAGGAGGATTCCCCCTTGAAAGGTATTGACCTATCCTTTTGAATTATCAATAAAATGTTTAATTGTATATTTTCTATATATTTGTCTCACCTATTTCCATTTTTCTAGTTATATTTCTTGAATTATTATTCACTCCCCATTGTTTATTATGGATAAGTACATTATAAGTGGTATCAATCTCGCTTCTTTCCATTTTTCTAGTTATATTTCTTGAATTATTATTCACTCCACTTTGTTTATTATGGATAAGTACATTATAAGTGGTATCAATGCTCTAACTTGTGCCATCAAGCACCCAAATTTTAGATTTGTTTTATTTTTTAAGTCCAAGGATGTGTTTTAAATTTATTTAAAGATAGAGATTTACATTTGGGTTGTTGAGGAAATATATGTGTAGGGAATGTAGTTGGGATCATATTTTTGAACACCATTGTACACCTTTATTGGTGCCCCTTCTAGTAGTATAATATTAGATACAATATAAATATGGATTCAATCTTCCATGTGCCATTGAGTATATGAGTATCCCTTTAAATTCACTTAAAAATAACCTTAAATAAGCCTCTTGGATTCCTTAATATGATATTACACCAAGAACATTACTCAACAAGACCACTCTCGTATACTAGGGAATCAAGTAGTATGACAGAGGGTATGATGTATCCTCCATGGTGTCATTAAATATTTAGGTGATTATTACTTAACCCCAAATTTTAGAGCAATGACATGCAATATAGTGCAAAACCAAAGAAATAAGAGAAAATAGATAAAATAGAAAACATACTATTCCATTTAAAGTCAATCTAGTGGCCCGTTCATCGAAGACTTCTAAAAATTAAACATGAAAGGAAGTGGATACAATAGTTGAGGAGGAATATGAAGTTGACATCAACTGGAATGAAGTGTTGAAGGATATTGCCTTAGATGACCCTAAAATTCATGTTTGGACATGATAGCCAAATAGGTACTGGAAGACAAAACAAATAAGGGAAACTTGACAAAGAAGCTGAAGAAAATAAAGGAATTTTTAGGATCATCTGATGCGGGAGCATCCGGCACTCTTCATTAAATAAGGAACCCAAAGTGGATCAAGGAGGACAATGCGGACCATCGGAGCAAACCAGGGAAATTCTGTTATAATAGAGCTAGTTTGATGGAAGCGATAAGTCTCTAGAAGACTTTATTAAATGTAATTTGCCATATATGTATGCATGTAGAGAGAATTAGGGACAATTGAGTGATTCATGGAGAGGATTTGATTAGATCCTTTCAGTGATCCAATCCAACGTGTTTTATAAATGATGAAGCTATGTGTTCAATAGAGATATAGAGAGACAGGGAGAAAATAGTAGAAATTGTGTAACAAAGATAGATACAATGTAGTCGAGAGGGATTTTTTTCTAAGGATGAAATGCCTTAGCTTGTAATTGACTGTATATAATAGAAAAGTGTGTGTTCAGTGTTGATGTTGTGTGCGCTTTGTGTTTTACTGTATAGATAGCATGTGTGTATTTCATATATAGAATTAGTCTTGTGTTGCGATATTCTTGATCGACCATCGATCACTGTAGGATCGATGATGCTCCAATGATTATATGAATGTCATTTATAGACAAAGTTGGTGGTAGAACTATGTTTTAATGCAGATATCCATCGAAGGCAAGCGAGATTAAGTTAAGGAGGAAACAGATGAGAATGCACAAAAGCTATTGGATCGGTATGATCAATGGATAGGATCATATCGCAGAGACATAGGAATAGATATTGCATCAGCGGATTTATATGCAAAGGTTGTATATAGGGTGAGGAAAAGGTGGTAAGTGGTACTATTGCGTGACTGCCCGATTCCATTAGCCAAGCGACACATAGCATGTCGAGTTGAGAGAGAAAATTGCTTTCCAGGTGGGTATTCTTCGTGCTACTTGTCCACCTGAAATCATCATGGACCCTTGGATCTACTAAGTATAGATCAATGACGGAGGACCATCAAGCGGATTTTAGATCAGGAAAGGAGATTGACAATTGCATTGGAATCAAATCAACAATTGAGAATTGATCTAATCACATATTGCAGAGTCGAAGGGCCAGCTGATGGTGTATTGGAATGTCGGTATGCCAATAGCAATAATTGTCGATCAACAATCGAAGACCGGGCTGATCGGAGATCAGAGGACGAGCACAACTAAAAAGTGAAGAAGAGCTAGACTCGATGATAATTATAGATTCAGGCTTATATATTTTGAAGTCCAGCCCAAGGGTTCAAGCAAAGTTTTCCCCTGTAATCATGTGTATCCCAATAGTTGAATGGTCCCGGGTTTTTAAGGCAAAAGCTATGTTAAACACTTATGATAGGTTTGTGGGCCATAAACCACAATCCTCATGATCGAAATTTATAAAGAAAGGGGAAATTGGTATACCCCAAAATCCCTTTCATCAAGTGGTATCAGAGTAGAGAAAGGTTAAGGGAAAGTTTTCTTGCTAAAAGGAAGAAGAGTGCAAGTAGAAGGAGAAGAAGGTACAGTCAATAAAGCTGGAGAGTTATGGTCTTACTGTTGTGCATAGAACGGAAGCGAAAGGTGATAAGACTTGCATTAACCTAGAGCAAGGAGTGCTCAATTGGTTCTAGAGGAGAGAACTAGATGAATGCCAAAAGACTAAGCTCAGGAGAAAGCTTGGTTAGGTATCATGTAGTAGAGGAAGACTGTTACTGCACAGGTTTGGTTGTAGCTCACAGAAGATCATAAAGGAAATTCCATAGGGATGTGGGTAGAATTGCTAGGGATAAGGAGAAGCATATGACCAGGAGTTCATAAATTTTTGTGCCTTGAGAGTCTGATGCAGGAGCATCCGACACTCTTCATTAAAGAAGGAATCCAAAGTAGAGCAAGGAGGATGACATGGACCATCGAAGAAAACCAGGGAAATTTTGTTATAATAGAGCTAGTTTGATGGAAGTGATAAGTCTCTAGAAGACTTTATTAAATGTAATCTGCCACATATGTATGCATGTAGAGACAATTAGGGATAGTTGAGTGATTCATGGAGAGGATTTGATCAATTCCTTTCAGTGATCCGATCCAATGTGTTTTATAAATAATCAACTTGCATGTTCAATAGAGATATAGAGAGACAGGGAGTGAATAGTAGAAATTGTGTAACAGAGATAGATACAATGTAGTCAAGAGGGAGTTTGTTCTAAATTTGAAATGCCTTAGCTTGTAATCAACTATATATAATAGAAAAGTGTGTGTTCAGTGTTGATATTGTGTGCACTGTGTGTTTTACTATATCGATAGCCTATGTGTATTTCATATATAGAATTAGTCCTGTGTTGCAAGATTGTTGATCGACCATCGATCACTCTAGGATCAATGGTGATCCAATGATTATATGAAGGGAATGACCATCAATCACTGTAGGATCGATGGCGATCCAATAATTATATGAATGACATGTATAGATAGAGTTGGTGGCAGAATTGTGTTTTAATGCAAATATCCATCGAAAGTGAGCGAGATTAAGTTAAGGAGGAAACGGACGAGAATGCACAGAAGTTGTTGGATCGATATGATCAATTGATAGGATCATATCATAGAGATAGAGGAATAGATATCGCATCGGTATATTTATATGCAAAGATGGTATATCAGGTGAGGCAAAGGTGGTAAGTGGTAATATTACATGACCGCGCGATTCAATTAGCCAAGTGACATGTAGCATGCCGAGTAGAGAGAGAAAACGGCTTTTTGGGCAAGTATTCTCTATGCTACTTGTCCACCCGAAATCATTGTGGACCATTGATCTACTAAGTATATATCAACGACGGAGGAATGTCAAGTGAATTTTGGATCGGGAAAGGAGATCGATTGTTGCATCAGAATCAGATCGATGATCAAGAATTGATATAATCGCATATCATAGAGTCGAAGGGCTAGGAGATGGTGTAATGGAATGTTGATATGCCGATAGCGATAAGTGTCAATCGATGATTGGAGATTTGGCCAATCGGAGATCAAAGGAGGAGCGCAGTTGAAAAGCGAAGGAGAGTCAAACCCGATGATAATTATAGATGTGGGCTTATAGGTTTTGAAGTCTGACCCAAGGGTTTAAGTAGGGTTTTCCCTTGTAATCCTGTGTATCCCGATAGTTGAACAGTCCCGGGTTTTTAATGCAAAAGCTATGTTAAACGCTTGTGATAGGTTTGTGGGCCATAACCCATAGGCCTCAGGATCAAAATTTATAAAGAAAGGGGAAATTAGTATACCCCAAAATCCATTTCATCATCATCAGTCAGCCCTAAAATTTTATGAATGTTAGGCGAAGGAAAGGAATTTTTTATTAAGACTATAAAATAGAAAATGTTGGCAGAACATGAAAGATGAATAAAAAAAATAAGACAGCACAATTGAAACTACCAATGAGGAATTCACTAAGTAAAGTGACAAATGGAAAATCATGTAAAGTCATGAAAAAAAATAGGGAATTTTGAGATTAATCTTACAAATGATGATCCACCATCTAGCCCAACACCTATCCAACAAAAAGCTAGTAAGATGTATACAAGAAAGGAAGTGTGAAATGATACCTAGGACATCTCGTTAGGACATACTAAATCTACAGACTTTGAAAAAGAAACTGTAATTAAGGAGGAATGGGAGTTGGAAATTCCACATGACCTACCACAAAAAAATAGAAGTAAACAACAACATAGGGAATAACAATTGGCATGCCATAATAGGAAAATAGACCTAGTTAGTTAACCTTAGTGGACAAGTTAACTTGAACATTAGGGGTGTGATTGACTAAATTACATAGTTAGGAGAAAAGTGTAGATAAGTAAAAGAAACCAAAAGGAGATGGACAAACATACCTACCATATGACTTAACTTACACGTCAAATAAATAGGCATTTCTCTTCTTAGCCCATATACCTAAGGAAGCAAGAGGAAGATGGAAGAATAAGGAAGTTGTTGGTGTTAGAATTCATTATCAGATGTAGAAAGAAGAGGAAATATGGAATGACTGTATGAACTTGGAAGAGTAGAAAAACTTCAAATTTCGAGTATGAACCGAATTGAAGATCCACTTATTTCTATTCACCAATTGGTCCACCAAACGATAGATCATAGTATATCGAAGAAGGATCAAGTCATCCACTTGTACTAAAGGGCTAAAACATAAAGAAATGAAGAATTATTAAGTGTGATACAACAAGAGTTCAAGGCTTCTACACATGGAGTGACCAAGTTGGAGGAAACCTTGGAAAAAGCAGCTACACTAAGTGTTTTCCTTAATAATTGTCCAAAAGATTTGTTAAATACTTGCAACCAACTAAGAGTACAATAACTATTGATCATGGATTTTTCAGCAGGGCATGCTACTTACTTTAAACCTTGAGCCATAACGACATTAGAAAATCAAATCGTACATGAGAAGAAGATAGATAAAAATCTAATATAAGAGGAGAGATAGTGACTAAGAGAAGGAAATAAGTCCTAGATTGAGGCCACTAATGTTTTTTGATACCTACAAACCATAAATGAGAAGATCTAGAAGTTGGAGCAACAAAGTACGTGGGAGATATGAAAACTATTGAGGGGAAAGAGGAATACAAAACTTGACTGATATATTCAAACAAATGCATCTATCTTTCATTGGAAAATATTCAATGGAATTTTTATTCTAGCAACTTTAGTACAAACAACCCTGTTATCACTTAGGTTGTCCCTAGGCTCCTAATAGGGATACGGCCGAGGTAACCACAAACCAATCTTCTGATTGCAGGTTCTAGCCCACCTGCAATCGGAGAGGGCTCTCTCTTTTTGATTCAACCTTAGTTGATGATTTTAGGCTAGCTTTCTGACTTCAAGGGAGTGTTGATTGTGATTGGAAAGAAGGTAGGATTCTCGAACAAAGAGGCATGGTAAGGTGTGATAAGTTTTGAACCATTGGGCATGGAGTCACAGATTGAGGCTTACGAGCGTTTTCTTGGTCACAAGGGGATACGGAGCGGGATAGCCACACAGGACACAACTTTCTGTCTGCTGAAAGTACGGAGTGAACATCAGGGATGAAAGGAAAAGGAGAATCATTTCATCATGCTGACAAAGAGGAGAAATGGATGAATGGGATCCAGGAGCAGTTAAGAATTCCTAAGACATGCACTCATATGTGAAAGAAACAGCGTAAACCAGATCATTTAAGAATACAAGCTCATAACTGTCTCTGAAGAAAACATTGAAAAACGCAGAAATTGAACTTAAGGTGTATTGAAACAAATCTTAAGCTATTCTTTTTTCCTGCGATTTAGAAGGCGAAAAGGTGATAAAAACATAAAACAAAACAGGGGAGAAAAACACTTATTGGATCAT